>JBBPBX010035914.1:17552-31789 GCA_038048925.1 Garcialebias charrua | reverse complement strand
CAGGTTCCTCCCAGTGTTTAACTAATTTAATCATTTCAAATGACAAATAATAAAGTTTTGAATCTGGGAGTCCTAGACCACCCTTTTCTCTAGGGGCATATAATTTATCTAGTTTTATTCTTGCTCTTTTATCTCCCCACAAGAAAGACTTAATCAAGTTTTCATACCTTTTAAAAATGTCTGGCGGGATTGTAACGGGCAGCATCATTAACAAATAATTAAACTGAGGGGTGGTGATCATTTTAATAATATTAATCTTACCCCACAAAGTTAATTTAATCTTTTCCCACTTTTCAAAATTTGTTTTAATTTTTGACAACACCGGATTAAAATTTAGTAAAGGTAATTCTTCCAGATCCCTACTAAGTCTAATACCCAGATATTTCATACCTTTAGGTATCCACTTAAATTTAAAATTTTCCACCATATTTGAGACATAAAGCAGATAATGGCATGGCCTCTGACTTAGTCCAATTTACTGTGTATCCCGACACCTCTGAAAATGACTGTATGGTGTCCATCAGATATGGCAAGGATGTAAGTGGATGGGTGATGAGTGCTAAAATATCGTCTGCGTAGAGAAGCAGTTTGTGTTCTTGTTGACCCATGTATACTCCTTTAATGTCCTTATTTGCCCTGATACCCACTGCCAGAGTTTCTATGAATATATTAAATAACAAAGGGCTGAGAGAGCACCCCTGCCGGGTCCCCCGTGATAATTCAAAGAAAGGTGAAATAATACCATTGGTTATTACTGCAGCCTTTGGTTCCTTATACAAAATTCTAACCCAATTAGTAAAATGGGGTCCAAATCCAAAATTGGACAAGGCCGAGAAAAGAAAGTCCCATTCCACCTTATCAAATGCTTTCTCAGCGTCTAAGGAGATGGCAGCTATTGGTTCATCTTTTGACTGGCTCAGCCACATCAAATGCATCAATTTTCTCATATTATCGGAAGAGTTTTTCATAAAGCCTGTCTGATTTTGATGTATAATGCTGGGAAGGACTCGTTGCAAGCGTAAAGCCAACACCTTGGTTAATATTTTACAATCTACGTTAAGCAAACTGATGGGCCTATAATTTGATGGATCTGTACTGTCTTTATCTTTTTTGGGGATTAGAGAAATTAATGCTTCGTTGAAAGTAGGGGGAAACTGTCCTCTCTCAAAAGTTTCCTGATACACTTTTTGTAACACTGGGGCCAGAATGTCAATATATGTTCTATAATATTCTGCGGGGATACCATCATAGCCGGGTGATTTCCCTGCCTTCATCATCAAAATAGCTTTCCTAATTTCTGTCTCTGCTACTGGTGCTTCCAGCCCCTCCACATGTTCCTCAAGTAACCTAGGAAGATCAAGTTTAGAGAAGAAAAGATCTCTCCCTTTCTGATCCATCTCAGTAGACATCGTGGACGTATATAATGTTCCGTAATACTGTTTAAACACATTATTTATGTCTTTTGGTGAGGTTACTAATTTATTACCTTGTTTTATAGCAGGGATAGTATTAGAAAAATCCTCCTTTTTAACTTGTCTTGCTAATAACTTCCCAGTTTTCTCCCCTCCCTCATAAAATGTAGTTTTAAGCCTAAACAAGGAATATTCCACTTTCTTGTTGTAAATTTCATTTAGCTGAAATTTAAGCCCACAAATGTCTCGATACAGTAAGTCATCATATTGCTTTGCTAAGTTGTTTTCCTTAAATTTGATCTCCTTTTCCAATTCTTGAATTTTTTGTTGGCTGTCTTTTTTCTTTTTTGAAGCATATGCTATAAGTTTGCCCCTCACATAAGCCTTGGAGGCTTCCCAAACCGTTTGAATATGCTCTGTGCTGCCAATGTTTATTTCAAAGAAGTGTTTTAGATCCTCCCCCAGCAACTCCTTAAAGGATTTATCTTGTAAGAGGGAAACGTTCATTCTCCACCTTGAGCCCCTCGCATTCCCCATTCCTAGTTTTAAACCGAGTTCAACAGCTGCGTGGTCAGTCAGTGCAATAGTTTTTATATCACAACTTAATGCATTATGCATCATGAGCTTTGAAATTAAAAATAGATCAATCCTAGAATAAGATTTATGACAGTGAGAGTAGAAAGTATATTCCCTTTTAGCAGGGTTCATTAGCCTCCATACATCGGCTAGGCCCATATCTTCATTTAACATATGAACTGCATCTCTTCCTTTAGAGCTAAGCGAACCTTTGAATGCACTCTTGTCGATAAAAGGATCCATTACTTCGTTGAAATCACCACCCAAAATTATTTGCCCTGGCATTTCCCCCAAGACATTATTTACCTTATGAAAAAAGTGAGGGTCCTCCATGTTTGGTGCATAAATGTTACAAAGTGTCACATTTTCTCCCTCTATCATTGCTTGGACACAAATCATTCGTCCCTCCGAGTCTTTAACTTGTTTTATAAATGAGAAATTAATATTTTTCCTAACAAGAATAATTACCCCGTTTCGAGCACTAAAAAGAGAGCTATGAAAAATATGACCAACCCAGCTCGTTTTAAACTTCACCTCTTCCCCTTCATTCAGGTGAGTCTCTTGAAGAAATATTATATCTGCTTGATTTGTCTTTAAATAAGTCAATATTTTACATCTTTTAGTTGGATTCCCACACCCATTAATATTCCAAGATATAAATTTTACATATTTCCCAGTCATTACAGATTACACATTATTACTTTTACACCTGTGTACATACATTTTGAACATCTTTAAATCCCTGTTCCCTGGGGTGAGGACCTGACATGAGAGTGCAACCAGCCAAAAATAAAACAGTTTACCTGGAAAAAAGAAAAACATCCAGTATGTAAACAAAAAACAGTGAAAACACAAAAAAGCCAACCTAAAACTTAAAGTCAACCCTGTTGGAGCTGCCTAGTGCAGCTCAGGGGAAAATAAACTTAAACCAAAATCTTATCTGGTCCGTGGAGCTCTGCTCTCCTCCTCTTTTACTCCTTCCTGATGGCAGGTGGTGGTGTCTCTCTCCCCTCAGTCAAATTCAGCATCTTGTGGGAAGCTCCTAATAAAAACATCAGGCCGTCGCACCAGGGTTCTCCTCCCGCTCGTTCTCCTCCTCCTCCTCGTTGAAGAACTTTTCTGCTGCTCCTGCCGAGCTGAAACTTATATTTTTGCCCTTCCATCTCACGCGCAGTGTCGCCGGGAATGCCAGGGTGTATTTAACGCTGCGCTCCTGCAGCTTTCGTTTCACAGCTGTGAACGCCTTCCTCTTCTCCGCCAGCTCTTTGGTCATGTCAGGAAACACAGACAGTCGACATCCACTCCACTCGAACCCGCGCTTCTCTTTAGCTGCAGCAATTACTTTATCCCTCGCCGACTGCCTCAGGAAACGTACCAACACCGGCCTCGGTGGTCGGTTCGGGTCGGGCTGCGGCGCTAAGGCCCGGTGGGCTCGTTCGATCTCGAACTCTGCATCATCTCGCAGCACCAGCCCCTCCACCAGCATGTTCTTAACACCAGTGGCGGACTTAGACATTTTGGGGCCCCAGGCAAACCTTTGTAAAGGGGCCTTGTACCGGTCTGTCGTGGTGAAGAGGGAGCTGAGTCAAAAGGCAAAGCTCTCAATTTACCGATCGATCTACGTTCCCACCCTCATCTATGGTCATGAGCTTTGGGTTGTGACCGAAAGAACAAGATCTCGGATACAAGCGGCTGAAATGAGTTTTCTCCGCAGGGTGTCTGGACTCTCCCTTAGAGATAGGGTGAGAAGCTCAGTCATCCGGGAGGGACTCGGAGTAGAGCCGCTGCTTCTCCACATCGAGAGGAGCCAGTTGAGGTGGCTCGGGCATCTGGTTAGGATGCCTCCTGGACGCCTCCCTGGTGAGGTGTTCCGGGCATGTCCCACCGGGAGGAGACCCAGAGGAAGACCCAGGACGCGCTGGAGGGACTATGTTTCTCGGCTGGCCTGGGAACGCCTTGGGATTCCCCCAGAGGAGCTGCTCCAAGTGGCTGGGGAGAGGGAAGTCTGGGCCTCCCTACTTAGGCTGCTACCCCCGCGACCCGACCCCGGATAAGAGGAAGAAAATGGATGGATGGATGTTTTATTATTGCAATAAAAGGCTCTAAATCAAGTCTTACACCAAAATTCAACAACACTAAATAAACACAAACAAATAGAGAGGGTAGATGTGAGCAATACAGTAGAAATATATTTTCCTAAATTATAAGATTTTCACAACTTTAATTCTTTTAACGTTATATTACATATTCTGTAACAGGGAACAGTTGTTAGATCAATGTGAAAAAGTGAGTGTGTGTAGTTGAGATGTGGTACTTTGAGATGAATTCACACACTGGCTCGATATGAACAGCAAGATGTCCAGGCATGAGACACTTTTTACAGCATTAAGTGATCATGAATTACCTTGATTATTCAGCTGGACTTCTATGAAAGTTGTCTTCTGTCTTGTTTCTGGTCTTTAATGATGCATGTTTAAAGACTGCATCTGAAAAAACAACAAATGTTAGTGTTGGAGGAAATAAAAGAAAAAATAAGACATTATTACATTTAACACATGTGAAGGCTCTCATTTATCCAAGTTTCCATAATTAAGACTGAAAGTTTTGACTTCTTTTTAAACCTTAAAACTTACACAGACTGTAAGACTTACTGTAAACTAAATGACTCAAATAATGTCACAGATTTTTCCACCTGGATTATTGAGCATGCATCAGGGAATGTCACTTTTCATTTATATCAATTTTTACATTTTAGATAACATTTTAATTTAGCAATCCTAGCCTTTTGATTCTGTTGTTTTAAACTAACAGTGGCATTTCTGTCCAAAGCAAACCTGTCATTATTAAAAAACACATTTTTGCATTACTCTGAAAGCTATAAGTTGTGCTTTATAATGTATTTAATGGAGGGACTATGGACCAAATAACAAAACAATGATAGTCTGATGAAGTTTTAACAGTCAAATATTTTGTAAAATGGTTGAGAATTTTTTTTTATAGATAACTGTGGAATATTTTAGATCTATTCTATTCAATGTAAAGTCCGAATAATTTAATAATACTGTATACTAAGCAAGCAGGGCAGAGAGCTAAAGTAGGTAAAATATATAATCCCCTCTCTCCTATTTAAGTCAGAAGATTTAGGTCGAATATCTTTTAATATTTTGATACAGAAAGAAAACGTGAAAATAGTGGTTGTCTCAGCTGATTACTGTTAGGATTTCTTTTACCCAACCTACAAAATAATTTCTAAAACTCGTACCTCATCTTGCTGTAAATACTTTATCTTCATCTTGAGTCACTGCCTCGGCGCCATTAACTTCCTCCTGGATCCTGATGTCCGGTTCCGCCACACTTTTAAATGGGCCGCTGCCGCTCGTGACCGTCATTAGCAGTTGATGAAGTTTTAGAATTCGACCCATTAAAAAAGGTTGTCACTTTCGGTAGTGAAGAAACATACGTTATTGTTTTTTGACGCTTTTTACGTTTTTCAGCTCCGCTTTTCTGTCTCCTGTCTCCCGCTTCCTTCTCACACAAAACAGCAGCGAGCATACAGCACTTCCTGGATTAGTGGGTGACGTCATGACGCATGACGGAATAGTCCATTTTAGTAGGGGGGTACAGAACTCAACCGTTTTTTCTGTTGCGTTTTTAAAGATAGTTTTCATCGTAACTATAATTATTTTTATGTTAAACGTACATTAACAAGCAGGAGCAATGTTAGGGATGTAGGTGACGGCTGGGGTCCCTGCTTATTGGCGGCCCCTGCTCATTGGCGGCCCCTGCTCATTGGCGGCCCCAGGCCCCGGCCTCGTTCGCCTGAATGGTAGATCCGCCATTGCTTAACACAGCTCGAAAGTGTCCCAGCGTTGCCAACAGTCTCCTTTAGCCCGAAAATTCTCACATTATTCCTCTTACTGTGATTTTCGAGAGCCTGGACACGGTCCCGCAGAACCTCCAACAGCTTGCTTCTCTCAGCGTCCGCCGCACGCAGCTGCTCCGAAGTGTCCTCCAGTTGCGAGACACGTGTCTCAGCCTCCGTCAGCCTCTCCTGTGTAAAGGAATCTATGGGCCGTTTGTGTAATTAAACACGAACGAGGTCAGTTTACTGACTTACCTATAGATTAGATGGTAGATTTGAGCAGGTTTTAGACTGTTTCAAATTTACCATCAGTTAAACGGGGTCTCAACTTTTTCAGATTAAATCAACAAATCTAACGATGTGATTAGCCAGAAATGTAACTTCACAGGAGACTTCAATTTATATTGGTCTACCAGAAAATAGACCTTTTATTGA
This sequence comes from Garcialebias charrua, assembly GCA_038048925.1. NCBI lineage: Eukaryota > Metazoa > Chordata > Actinopteri > Cyprinodontiformes > Rivulidae > Garcialebias > Garcialebias charrua. The sequence goes on along the minus strand of JBBPBX010035914.1, from coordinate 25,504 downwards.
AACTATCACAAGAATTACATTAAACATTTGTATCGATATTAGCTCTGATTTAATAACTACGTTGACAAGAATTCAAATTAAAACAAACAGACAATTTAAACTTAACTGTTGGCACATTACTTGACAGATTAATTGCTTATGAAAAATAAGAAATAGGAGGAAGGAGTACTGGAAGCTAAGTTAACTAAAGTTGTTTACTTTGAACCAGACTGGGTGACACTTTTTCCCACACGAGCAGACTGCTGGGCTCCCGCACGTTCAAACACACCACGGCTCGTTACCTGTTGACGGTTCGTCTCTTGGAGATAAGAGTGGAGAAGTGACTGGACACACACGTGGATGAGTTTGTCCACCGGCCGCCCAGTTGGGACTTCAGCGTGTGTGGCTGATTCACGTTACGAGGAACTCGCCTCCCTCGGCAGGAAACAACGGTCAAGCGCACAGACTGACTTTCAAAATAAAACTTTAGAAAACAAATTCTTCCAGAAGAGTGAAAGGATCACAGTAAGGCTTTACTATGATTCCAGCTGAGACGTGGGTCGTTGACACATGACCGGCCGTCTCCAGCTTTCCACAGGGGAGAAGCAAGTTGTCAGTTCGTTCTCCTCCAAAAACCCAAGGAAAATGTAGGAAGTGCCCATTTATAGGGGAGGTGGGGTCTGACCCACCTCCTAAACGACTATTGGCTGAACTTAACAAAATAAGAGATGGAAGTTTAATTCCATAGGCAGAAAGACTCTTGACGGACAACAGGAAAACTGTTTACATAAACGACCAGGTGGACTGTCCTGTTGAGTCTAGCTTGAAGACAAAACAAGAGAAGGAAGAGAACAGCTCTTACCCTGACTTCTGCCTTAGCGACAGAGTCTGCTTGCTCTTGCAGAAATAAAACCAGCAGAAGGTCACAGTCATGCAAGTAACAGATCATCATTAAAAATGACAAAAATATACTGTAGATCAATTCTGAATTAACACACATTAAAGAGAAAGTTCAATCTGATTAATTAGTGTCCATTAATTCATAATAATTGTTAACCAATATAAGTGTCCAATCGTCTCCTTGAGGGCCTCAAGAAGGTGTAACACTGAGAGTTTCAGAGAGGTGTGAACCCTAAAATATCAAAGACGAGGTGTATCACTACAGTCCCCCTTTTTGGAAGTCATCGCCTGTCCTTGGAGATGAGTTCCAACACGAAAGGATACCACCGAATGTCTCTGACCTCTATGTAATCCAGCAAGTGGAAAAAAAAGTCAAAAAAGAAGTTCAAAATTATACTCCCATAATGTTTTTGGAAATTCCATACTGTTCGTAGGTAATCCCTTTGCGGTAAGCTTTCAATCCTTTGGAAAACAAAGTCTGTTAACCCATGGAAAACTGAGTCTGTGATCCCTTGGAAAACAAAGTCTTATAATCCACAACGGTAAATCCACAACGATGGGGGTTATTGATTTCATCAGCAAGAATGGTTTTTAATCAGCATGTAGAGGGGATCCCTCGATTGAAGCAGAGGAGGCGGGCCTTGGATGAAGGTTGAAGACCAACGTTGGATCAGCAGGTCCCCACATCGAAGGTTGCAGGCTGGATGGCTTCCAGTCGGTGCCACCCTGGTTCAATGTGTCATGCAATTATGTGGTTTTAGGTGGGCTTATGATTGGGATTCTACATTAAGCCTTACCTATATGCACCTGGTATGTAAGCTATCATGGATTAGATCAGCTAAAATTACCAATTAAGGGGTGGATCAATGCTGTAAAAATCAGATATAGGGATCTATACCTATAGAAATGGGGAGGGCTTCTGTAACGAAGGCCTCTTCATTCAAACTATTCCTCCATTCATTATTTAGTTTAGGTTAAACTAAAAAATGAAACTAGTTTGGTCTAAATGTCTGTTGTCTTTTAGACGAACGACGCAAGATTTGGTATTCCCTATAAATTTTGAAGTCTATGGCGAGACTCATCAAAATGAATAGATCTAGAATAGAAACGATCGAATCGGTTCTACCTAAATGATTGGGAGGTCAGTGTAGATTATAGTACCTTAAGTAGTATTAATCTACAATGACTTTTCAAAGATTGAGATCTTTAACAAAATGAACAGCATGTTGGCATAGTTAAATCCATTTAAGTCTTCAACTAATCAACAATCAAAACCTCTTTTGGCTGGGAGTGTTCAGAAAACAATAACAACTTCAATAACACAAAAGTAGCAATTAAGCAACTAAAAACAACGTTTCACTACGTCAAACTCACTCTGGTCGTCAGATTCCAACGTGTCACACACAAGAAAAACAGTTCTTAGCTTTATAACCGATGTCAATTAAATCCTGCAGATTTAAACGGTTGTTAAGGTTAGTTTTTGTTGTGGGTTTTATGCTTAGCGTTTCTAAGTTCTAGTTGGAACGGTTTCTTTTCGCAACTAGAATAGTTTAAACTGTTTAGTTTATTTACTATCCTGTGCTTGGACGACCTTGTTTTCCCATGAAGTCTGTGAGTTTGCGAGCTCTTTGTCGTTTGTGGGGTTATTGAAATCTTTGTCCTTGACATGGGCATGACCTAACATCACCCCCCTGTGGTCATGAGGGACCACGCGCACGGGTGTGGACGTCCGTCCATGGGCACGAGTTAGGATGCCATTGTTTAGTTTAAGCTGTTCGCGCAGTTTATGGGGAACCTTGTACAGGAACCTTATAGGTTTCGGCCAACGTATCTCTGTACGTTTACCTCTTTCTGCGTAATGCAGGTGTGTCACAACTGTCGGCGCCGTCGCAGGCGTGTCTCTGTCGTTGTGATGTATGTCTTCCCACTTCATGAATGAAGAGGTGCTCTTTGAGTCTGTAAGAACTATGTCATCTCTGAGTAGTTCTAGATTCAAATGCTCTTGAACCAAGGTTTCATTGAAAGCTTGGATGATAACTGAATTACCTGTCCCAGAGGACAGCACAGCGTTCTCGGTGCGTGATCCTTGGACCTCTACACCGTCCTCTACCTGTGGTAGGAAGTGTGAGTTTGCCCCCCTTTTGTTTGAGGAGGGGTCCTCAAAATCTGTAACAATGAAGTCCAAGTGACTGTCAGCGTGTAGTAGACTGTCACCTTGTGGGCTCAGATGTCCTTGAACCAAGACTTCACTGAAAGCTTGGTTGTTTGCCGAATTACCTGTCCCATAGGACAGTACAGCGTCATCGGTGTGGGACCCTTGGATCTCCACACCTTCTTCTACCGGTGGTAGGTAGGGCTCAGTGAGTGCTGAAGGTGTCAGCTCGCAGAGGAGGTTGACATGTTGGGCCAGAGTCCGGTCCACCTGTTGAGTCTCCTCTGTCTCATCTGTATATGAAGGTTCACTTACCGGGTCTGTGGTCTCGGTTGGGGAATCCATTGTGACCTCAGCGGTACCTGTTGTTAGACAGTCAGTGTCCTGACCTTGGGGAGGTACCACGATTGGCAGTGGACTGCTCACTGTGGCCCACATTGTCTGATTGCCATAATTTATAATCGCTTCAAAGCGATTTATAAAATCTTGGCCAACCACAAATGGAGCCCGGAGTGAGTCAAGTTCAGACACATATACCGGGTGGTATAGTGACATCTCGCCAATCTGCATGTGAACCATGGCTATTAGGGTTGTTCTCGTCTTTGCGAGGCCTTGTTGCTCACCATAAGTGTATTTCACAAAGGGTATTTGCCTGTCAACATCGTTAGCGGCGGTCCTTAGCTCCTCAAACAGTTTGGCTGACATGACAGACACGTCTGAGCCGCTAACCAGGAGTGCTTCTTGCTCTAGGACCCCTTCCAATGTGAGTGGCAGGTAAGCTCTCTTAGCTATCCCCCTTCTTATAAAGTTACACAGAAACCGTTCAGGTTTTTCCACACGTGTCTGTGTACGTGTGACTCTGTCTGTGTAATCATCGTCGCTGTCAGCATCATGATCTTCAGGACGTGGATTTTCAGCAATTTGTTTGCTGTCAGCATTTATGTCAGTGTTGACGTTGTTGTTGTCAACTGTGTGCACTGAGTTGTTGCAAAAGGCAGTGCAGCGCGTCGCTTCATCAGGATGAACAACGTTGTTTGTGTTATCATCAAGGACAACGTCATACGTAGCGTCAGCTCGGTCAACCACTGTAACATTCACATCATTTGACAAACAACTCACAACCTCAGTCACATCCACGCGCGGAGGCGCCGCTTCCATAATCTGGAGCTTGTGTGACTCTTTGCATGTCTCGAACTGTGCAGTTCGAGGGCCAGTGGCAGGAGGGCCGCTTCTCGGGGACACATGTCGGGACAGACCATTTTTCAAAGGGTCACGGTTCCCAGACATCAACTTCTCTCGAAGTTCACCCACTGTGAGACCTAGGTGAGAACTCTTTTGGTTCGATCTGAACCATCTTGGTTCATCTAGAGAGCGAACACCTACCTTGTGTGGTTCTCTGCTCATCTCAGGGTTTTCAACCTGAGGGGCGGGGGCAGAAGAACACCCCGTGAACCGATCAGAGTCACTGTTCCAGCTGGAACTGATCTGTTGTTTGTTATCATGAAAAACCTGTGTCCTCTCGCACTTTGAAGGAGAGGGAACCTCTTCTAATGTCTGCGAGTGGGATGTGACCTTTTGACCTGTACAAACCTCTGATGGTATCCTAGGTTGTATTTCGGCCTCAAAAACTGACGTAGCATATTGTCTTATCACTTCCATAGAATCTTTTTTGCAATCAACCAGAAAATGAACACATTTCATTTGAAAAGGCATAAGATTCATAATGAAAAGACGTTTAAACTCCACATTTTCCTCTAATCCAGGGACAGTTTTGCCCCCGGAGTAGACCGAGATTAGCCTGTCGTAGAATGACAGGGGATTTTCCCACTTATCCTGACGGACGTTCCATGCAGCCAGGTAATTAGCATACGATGAGGCAGATTCCCCCACTTTGCGGGAAGCACGGGCAGGAATCCCAAGGCCCCCATCCATCCATCTAGGATACACAGAACAAGAGGCCCCCTCAGGTGGTTCACCTGTTTGAACGTCCATCTTTGTACTGATTTTCTGTGAAAAATCCAGTAAAGTGGGTCTCATATCGCAGCCTGCAAATATGCAAAGCGTATGAGTTGCTCAGAAAACATCCAAGATGTGAAACTTCACAAAAATCAGTGATCAACAATAAATTGTCAACCCCTGAGACGACCATCAAGGTCGGCTAGTTATTGTTTGATTTTCTGTGAAAACCAAGACAAAAAATGCCTCCTGTGTGTCATTTCAAACTTGCAGTCTAAAAACAGTGACAGAGAGCTAGTTTTGCACAGAATTGATGATAAAGGTGTCAAATTTTATCAACAAACAGACATGTCTGTATTAAAGAAATAAGGTTGGTCCTCATAAAACCGGCAAAATCGGTGTCACGTGACCTGGTCACATGGCGATCGGCAGTCTCAGAGCAACCGACTCAATCCACCCATTAAAATCTCAAAAACACCGCGTTTAAACAGTCTTTTCAATGACAGTAATGGACAAACAAGCACGGAAACTCGTCTGGGACAAACAGCAAGTGAAAGTTGACGAGGAGCGGGGGCTTCACCCACTGCGCAAGCGTCAACACCTACAGCGTAATCGACCAATCACATCGAAGACAGAACTGTAGTTCTAAAACCCAAGTGTTCATGGGAAACTGTGTCTTCCAAACCTAACGCCGCCCACGTGCGACGCGCCGTTCGAGCGGTTCGGTGTGTTCACGGACCTATGGTCGAACAAAAGCGTGGAACAGACTTTTCAACGTTCTAAAACAGTCATAAACATCGCAAAACACTGCGGTTAAGCCAGTCTTCGACGATATCACGCGTATAGAACTGAAACAACACAGATAAACCGTCAGAAATGTGTGCAAAAATGAATCTGACAACCAGAGTCTACAGAAACCAACGTTCTTGAACGCGACACACAATGGACCAATCACAGCGTTTTAAGCAGCCATCTTGTCCCGGTACCGTTTAGCTTAGCCCGATCCAAAGTCCTAGACACACTTTCACAAAATAAACGTATTTTTACACCGCAGAAAAATTCTGTTAACGAGCACAACACATCCAAGCTAACTCTCACGTCCCCAGGGGAGGCAGCACGCTAACTGTGTACAACAACGGACTTTACGTCAAACGGAACCGGATCTCGGTCCGGCCCAAAAGCTGAGTGGGATCACCCGAACCTCAAGCAAAAACACGTAACAGAAAAAGGCACTTAATGGAGCAGCATAACAATGTGTGAAACAGCTTCAACAGAAAATCGCAGATGTAAGAAAATGAAGCAGTGGTGACTCGGCGGTCACAAAACGAAAAATGCATGCAGTCTCGCGACACGTAATGAAACGTCTCACAAAAACAAACATTCATTCATCCGCAGCTCCAAAACATACGTTCAAAAGTGAAAGAAAAGAATAATTCTAACGGGAAAACTCACCAGACAATGCCACAATCAGCAATCTCTGAGACACTCACCAGCCAAAACCACTCTATAAGTCCACAACAGGATGCAAACTAATGCCAACAACACCGTAACAAAAATAAGCTACAAAAACAACTTATCAATTCAATCTTTCAGAAGACCTGTACGCGGCCACCAAATGTAAAGGAATCTATGGGCCGTTTGTGTAATTAAACACGAACGAGGTCAGTTTACTGACTTACCTATAGATTAGATGATAGATTTGAGCAGGTTTTAGACTGTTTCAAATTTACCATCAGTTAAACGGGGTCTCAACTTTTTCAGATTAAATCAACAAATCTAACGATGTGATTAGCCAGAAATGTAACTTCACAGGAGACTTCAATTTATATTGGTCTACCAGAAAATAGACCTTTTATTGAAACTATCACAAGAATTACATTAAACATTTGTATCGATATTAGCTCTGATTTAATAACTACGTTGACAAGAATTCAAATTAAAACAAACAGACAATTTAAACTTAACTGTTGGCACATTACTTGACAGATTAAATGCTTATGAAAAATAAGAAATAGGAGGAAGGAGTACTGGAAGCTAAGTTAACTAAAGTTGTTTACTTTGAACCAGACTGGGTGACACTTTTCCCACACGAGCAGACTGCTGGGCTCCCGCACGTTCAAACACACCACGGCTCGTTACCTGTTGACGGTTCGTCTCTTGGAGATAAGAGTGGAGAAGTGACTGGACACACACGTGGATGAGTTTGTCCACCGGCCGCCCAGTTGGGACTTCAGCGTGTGTGGCTGATTCACGTTACGAGGAACTCGCCTCCCTCGGCAGGAAACAACGGTCAAGCGCACAGACTGACTTTCAAAATAAAACTTTAGAAAACAAATTCTTCCAGAAGAGTGAAAGGATCACAGTAAGGCTTTACTATGATTCCAGCTGAGACGTGGGTCGTTGACACATGACCGGCCGTCTCCAGCTTTCCACAGGGGAGAAGCAAGTTGTCAGTTCGTTCTCCTCCAAAAACCCAAGGAAAATGCAGGAAGTGCCCATTTATAGGGGAGGTGGGGTCTGACCCACCTCCTAAACGACTACTGGCTATACTTAACAAAATAAGAGATGGAAGTTTAATTCCATAGGCAGAAAGACTCTTGACGGACAACAGGAAAACTGTTTACATAAACGACCAGGTGGACTGTCCTGTTGAGTCTAGCTTGAAGACAAAACAAGAGAAGGAAGAGAACAGCTCTTACCCTGACTTCTGCCTTAGCGACAGAGTCTGCTTGCTCTTGCAGAAATAAAACCAGCAGAAGGTCACAGTCATGCAAGTAACAGATCATCATTAAAAATGACAAAAATATACTGTAGATCAATTCTGAATTAACACACATTAAAGAGAAAGTTCAATCTGATTAATTAGTGTCCATTAATTCATAATAATTGTTAACCAATATAAGTGTCCAATCGTCTCCTTGAGGGCTTCAAGAAGGTGTAACACTTAGAGTTTCAGAGAGGTGTG
>JBBPBX010035914.1:0-17508 GCA_038048925.1 Garcialebias charrua | reverse complement strand
TTGGGCTGTGAGGTGTTTTTTGTCAATTTACATACAGTTGTTGTGTCTTCTGTCAGAGACTTCAAGGGAACTCCCTACTGTTAAGGTGTGATCTGTCAATTTACATGTATGTGTTACCTCAGCTTGCAATTTACATATGTTGGTGCGTGACTCCTGTTATAAATCCACGCGCACGCAGTCTGGTTCATTGAATTGATAAAGCTCCTCGGATGAGAAGCGAAACGTCTTCTGTTACAAATAAAGTCCAGTTGATCTTGTATTGAACGCCTTTTTGATTGACCATGTCCTTAACGACTGAGAATCTTCACCAGCAGACTGATAATACTATTTCTTCTAACAGTCCTGAGAACAACTTGCTGTGGAAAACCTGTTAGAAGGTCAAGACGTTATATGGAATGAACTTGATTTATGAATTTTGCTAAAGCTAACTACAGAATTGTTATGAACTATGTAAAAACTAATTAACTAAATAAATAATGAAGAAAAACTTCAGAGGGAGCTGTGATGTATACTGTATTTAGAAAAGTTATATGCCAGTAGGTGGCGGCACTGTGCTGTTATAAAAGACCTGAATGATGAGTAAAGGGCGTTGTCTCCCAAAGTGTCCATCTCATATGTTGAATTGAAAATGAAAACGTCAATGGTCTCTTAAGAGTCAGAATTACTGACAACACAAAATCACAAGGCAATGGAAACTGTTTTTGTGACTTTGAAAAAAAAAATGAATGAATGAATTACCACAGTAAATTTTGTATTTCACTTCAACCTTTATTTAGTCAGGTAAATCTCATTGAGCCTCGTGGACTCATTTACAAAAGCGACCTGTTACAAACTAAAGAATGATGAACAGCAATGGTAGAATTTCTTTAAACGTGAGAGATATCTAATGGATTAGGATAATGGGAGATCCTGTCTCCATGGTACGGAAGTTAGGACAATATGACCTGGTTCCTAATCTTTAAAAAAATATTTTGACATGTAGCAGTGAAACAGAACAATATGTACAGTACATTAATCCAGGTTCATTTTGTTTGTGTGGTGACGCCGCCCTCTAGTGGTGAATGCTTGTAAAAATGTGGATATGACGTCAGCAGCTCGGCATTTTTCCGCCTGTCGTTTCTTTTTTTTTCTTTTCTTTTCGGCCTGTCGTTTCTCGTGATCGGAAGCTGCGTATGGACTGTAGCTCCGTGATTTATTTAAAATAATAATGAAAAAAGACTTCTCTTGAGTCAAGTCTTTATTGTGTGATTTCGTTCCAAGCTGCTGGTGCCAGTGGTTTGTAACGCTGCAGCTTATTTCCTGTGGAGAGTAAGTTATTTAGTCTGTTAGCATTTAGCTGTTAGCAACTAGCTGTTAGCATCTGCGCCTCGTGCTAATCTAATGTGACTGTATCCCTATTTTTCTGTGTAGGAGCAGGAACTACATGTCGGATCACCACCAACCACACATGCTTTATCTCTTAACAGGTATGGTTGTAATTTTTAGTAAAAACTGTTCAATATAATCGTGTTTATTGTTTGTATAAAAAGTAGCTTTCGTACCCGTCTGTAATGTGGTAAATAGGGGTGCGAATCTGTCAGTCTCTGGAGAATCGATTCGATTCCTATTTTTTGTGTCACGATTCGATTCAGAAGCGAGTTTTCTATTAAAATGGTCATAAATTTAGTTTCAGTTTTGTAACTGACAAGCTGAAAAGAATAAACAATGTAAACAAATGGAACATTTATTTAAAACAATAATTTTAGCTTCTTAAACTCTCTGCTATCCCCCTTCCTTGCATCGTTTGCTATTTATTCCAAAAATAGGAACAAATAACACAGGAATGCATTAAATTCTGTAACTTAAATAACCAGTATTAGGTTAGCTTAGTGGCCTGTATTTCTCTAAAAGCATAACATTAAAACCAAAAAAGGCGTTCAATACAGGATCAACTGGACTTTATTTGTTGCAGAAAACGTTTCGACTTCTGTCCAGAAGTCTTTTTCAATTCTGAATGGAAGCTGTGAGAACGAGAAGTTTTATACAGGCTTACAAGTCACGCACCAACATATGAAATTGGAAACTGAAATAACACCACAAATTAACTAACATGCCCATTCTATTTAAATTGACAAAACGACACATCAATTTAAATAGAATGGGCATGTTAGTTAATTTGTGGTGTTATTTCAGTTTCCAATTTCATATGTTGGTGCGTGACTTGTAAGCCTGTATAAAACTTCTCGTTCTCACAGCTTCCATTCAGAATTGAAAAAGACTTCTGGACAGAAGTCGAAACGTTTTCTGCAACAAATAAAGTCCAGTTGATCCTGTATTGAACGCCTTTTTTGATTTCATCATGTCCTGGACGACTGAGAATCTTCACCAGCACATAACATTAAAATAAAAATCTAGGAACAAATAATTCATCCATCCATCATCTTTACCCACTTCTTCCTGAGTCACGGGGGTGCCCATGTCCAGCCATCACTGTGTGAGAGTCGGGGGACACCTGGACATGTCTCCAGTCCATCACAAACAAATAATTCAAAATATATAAATACGAAAGTAAACAGACTTCAGCCCACCATAGTGCATTAACCTTTAACTCAAAATAATGTACAGGCTTGAGTTAAAAAATAAATAATTTTGGTTTTTTTAGAATCGATTCTGAATCGCCAGGACAAATAATCTAGATTCTTTTTAAAAAAAATTTTTTTTTTTCCTGCACCCCTAGTGGTAAATGTTGTATAAAGAGAGTTAATGAAAGTGCTTGGGTTTATTTTGATGTGAATTACTTTCTCAAAACTATACGATCACATTATTAAGAGTGAGTTGCTGTAGTGTTTGCTACTAAGGTCCAGCGGCTCAGTCCAGCCTCCACTTCTAAAAGTTAGCCAGTGTTGCCAGATAATTGTGATTTTCCAGCCCAAAATCTGTTATAAACCGCACGTCTCACAAAAACCCGCCCAATCAATATATTGTTATATTTGCTTTTAACATGAACGCACATCAGTACAAGCCAAGGTAATTTAACACTGTGGCAAAACGCAACAATCCAAGAAACTACCCAGTTTTCTCCATAAACGACTCTGACCCAGTAGTTCATGCTGACCGAAAGTGGAGCCTCAAGCTGCGTTAATGGACCGCACGGAAAGGGCTACAACACTAACAGTGTCAGATCCAGTGAGTGTCATGTGACACATCACATACTAACATCCTGATGCATGTTCAATAATCCAGGCAGAAAAAAAAAGTTGGAGAAACTCATGGATAAAACAAAAGTTTTGTCAATGGAAAAGAGGGGCTGTTGTCACTTTCTATTTGAGTTTATACTCTTTGTTGCATGTGTGCTGTGGGTGAAAAGCAAAGAGCATGATAAAAACTGCAGCTGAGGAGGTGTTGGAGTTATTTATTATCTCAGCAGCAGAGCAACAAGATTTAAGCATGGCTCCCCAAATGACAAGGCAGTCGTATTTGTTCATAAGTTATAAGTAAGCCTGACAGTTAGCAAATACAGATGCTGGTCATAAAATTAGAATATCATGAAAAAGTTTATTTATTTGAGTAGTTCCATTCAAAAAGTGAAATTTGGATATTATATCCAGAAAGCGAAGAGGAGTGGCAATATAAATATCTAGGTCTGCCAACTACGAGCATATAGGTGAATACAATAATAATAATAATAATAATAATAATAATAATGATGAATTCAATTTATAACGCGCTTTTCATTAGTGAAAATCTCAAAGCGCTACACACATTGAATGCTACACACATTCATACACCGGTAGCGGCAGACTACCATGCAAGGTGCTTTCCAGTCCTACCGGGAGCAACTCGGGGTGAAGTGTCTTGCCCAAGGACACGACGACACATGGTGTGGGGAACCGGGATTCGAACCGCCAACCTTCCGATTGGGGGACGACTGCCATTACCACTACGCCACGGCCGCCCTAGAATACAAGGATAAAGAAGGCAGATATGTAATGACAGCAGGAAAATTAGATGGTAATTTAATAAGTCTCTTAAATGTCTATAAGTCTCTTAAATGTCTATGTTCCTCCTGGAAGTGATTGGTCCTTCTACAAATGTATACAGGTAGTCCCCGACTTACGAGCGAGTTCCGTACCTACGGGCCGCTCGTATCACGAAAATTCGTAAGTAGGATCACCCAAAAAAACAAAACTTTTTTTTTAAATAAATGAATACATGTACAGTACTGTACTGTACAGTCACCAAGCACTTAGCTTATCCTAACACAGTTTTTAAAGATGGAGTGAGTTGAATTGTCTCCCTTTCACATAAAGGGAGCTAGCTCCCTTTATGTGAATGGAGCCTGCAGGGAGGAGGGAGACAATTCAACTCACTCCTTCATCTTTAAAAACTGTTAGGATAGGCTAAGTGCTTGGTGACTGTACAGTACTGTACATTTATCTATTTATTAAAAATATACAGTACTGTACAGTATATATTAGGGTTGTACATCTCTGTGTGACAGACGATTCGATTCACATCTAGATACAAGGGTTACGATTCGATTCAAAAACGATTTATTGTAAAAACGGAACGATTCGATTCGATGCAGTGTAAAAGCGATTCGGTTCGATTCGGTGCAGTGTAAAAGCGATTCGGTTCGATTCGATTAAACTTCAAATAATTCTACGTTTTAATATTTGTTGATGTACCGGTAGACAAATATTTCATTATGAAAGAAAAAGGACCACTTCTATAAATGTGACATTCTTAGAGCATTTTTAAATTTGTAAAAGTCCACATATATCATATCTAAAAGGGTGCTGTAAAGCACTGGTAAAAATAAAGTAAAAAGCCAAACAAAATAATCACATGTTAAATGTGTTTATTTTTAAACATGGACCTAAAGACCAGCTAAAAGAAAATTTCCTACAGAAAATACAGAAAAAATATAAAAGGCACAAATGGTTACAGCAGCATGTAATAAAATAAAAATCACTAGGAAAAAAAACCCAGGAATAAGCTATAAGCACAAAGCTCCTGAGTCCTGTGCAATAACCTGTTGTGCAATAACCTGTAGTTTGGTAGTTATGTGCAATATAGATCATGTGCATTTTAGCTTATATTTCATTACTACCTTGAAATAGTTATTCACACAAATTCATCCTGCTTCACCGTTAAAATTCTACCATGTTGTTTACTATTTTTCTCTTCAGAAACTTTGTAAATATTATAATTACTGTTTCACTTTTTGGTAGTTTATTTTGTACCCTCATTGCATGCTTTAGTATTTCCTGTTTGCTTGTTGTTTGTTTTTTAGCAAGTCAAAATCGTTTTTTCTCATCCTGAGCATTTCATTGTACTAAGTTAACCCTGTGTTAACCTGCATATGACAAATAAACACTTGAACTTGAACTTAATAATACAAAACATAATGCAAGAACAGTACACCTAACAACAGCAGCACGAACATGAGTTTGTGTGAGCAGGTGGGCACGGATTAATATAAAAACATGCTCTCTTTACCTCTTGACTTCTTCACTGGCCTGGTCCCTCACAGATCTAGTTGCCATCCTCACTTCAAAGTCTCCCAACAGCTCGTCCAGCGCTGACATTTTCTTCTTTTTACAAGGTGGTTCATCATCTGAAATAGAAAACATGCACCATATATTACTGGCTATGTTTGCCATGAAGTTTTTTTTTTTACTGACTTTACCATTTTATGTAAAAATCTTCATCTGATGTTCAGAATTTATTTATGTAGGGACTCGTGTACATGTGTAAAAGATATATCATTATCATCATGATGATTATTTAACTCTTTCTGTGCATGCATGCAGATTCTCTCATTATTGTGAATGTGTTTTATGCTGATACAATGACTGCAGCACAAGTTTAAGACAAAGTCAGCTCATTCTTGATCACAAGTTATAAAACACAAACCTGTATGCTCATCTTGGGTCTGGGGTGCATCATTGCAGCCGTCCAAATCTCCATTTGCAGGTTCAGTCTGCACTGGACCTCTCTGAACTGAATCCCCCGTTACCTAGAAATAAAACATGACATTACATTTAGTGTACACTGTACAGTATGGTTAAATGCAGTGTAAACAATCAAAAAACAGTAGGCAGAATAAATCTAGTGACAGCAACAAAACACAGCAGACTGTAAGATGTATTTTGACAGTGCTGGGGGATTTACCTTGTGATGCAGGGATGTTGCTTTAGCTGTGAATGTCCTCTCTGCATCATGGCTACTGTTGTAGCTTTATGCTTCTTATTAATCTTGTATGGCTGTGGGTCATAGTCATGCAGCTTATATTATAGGTCACATATGTCAGAGTCCCGGCCCGCGGGCCAGATCCGGCCCGCGAATTAAATATTTATGGCCCCCTGAATGATATTTAATTACTATTAGAAACGGCCCGCAGGCCACAGCCGCCCGCTGGTGTTTTGCGCGCACCAAAACTACATTCCCCACAATGCAACGGTAGCAGGGGTGGGGCCAATCCATTTGTGTCTCGAACCCAGAAGAAGAAGACCCGCCTCACTTCACATTCAGGAAATCCAGTTACTTGGCCAGCTCCAGCGTGTGTGAGTGAGTAGCACTGTAGCTAACAGCTAACCAACTTTTTATCGTAACATGTCCTCTGTGTGGAAGTATTTTACACTAAACACCGCAAGACAGCAACGTCTGCAGAGCCATAGCGCCACAGGTTAGGTCAGGTTAGTTTTACGTTGGACATTCGAGTGGGACGCCACTCGCTGAACCGAAACAGGGAGACCGACAGCGGCCAGCCGCGTCTAGTCCTACCCGCTGTCTGACCGTCTCATATGATGGGACAGGCGGAGAGCGGCTGACCGGATTGAACAATAAAAACACAGCTGAAGCCCCAGAGCTAGAATGTTCAGCAATAAGTTGCTAAATTTTATCATATATCAGCTGTAGATAATGAAGGATTTTGCAGCTTGATACTTGCAGCCAACAGTAAACAATCATAAAAAAGCATATTAATTAAAAACCATAAGAAAACTGTATTAAAAACACAAAACATAAACAGCTACATTATAAAACAATGTAAAATACTAAAATCAGGAACATGTCTGTGTTGATTTATGCCAAGAACTTAGCAGATGTAAAGCTATTTAACATTGTATTTAATTCATTTATTAATTCAAGAGACAAAATAAAACAAATTAATCAAAAAGAAAACACAATGAAAAGAGTGCAGAAAGAAGAAAAAAATTATTATATCACCCCCTTATAATAAACATTGAACCAGTCCGGCCCTTGGCTTGTAGCAAATTTGTTTTTTTGGCCCTTGGTGTATTTGACTTTGACACCCCTGCTCTAGAGCCTGTTTTGTGTGTGATTTCTCCTTCTGTCTGGCTCCTGAGTTAGTGGGGACGTTGTCTGCTCTGTGATACAGAGTCCTGATGTCTCCTAACTTGTGCTCCAGTGGGAGATGGGAGTCAAACTGCAAATACTTGTCTGTGTGAGTGGGTTTGCGGTACACCTCAGTTTGCAAATTTCCTCTATCAGAAACTGATACCTCACAGTCCAAGAAAGCCAACCTGCCATTTTTTATAACTATGTAAAAAAAATTTGGCCTTGTGGGGCATTGGAACTGGTGTGGGAGGGTGTCGGGTTTGGGGCGCTGGGGGGATTGTTGGGGGTTGGGCTGTTGGGACTGTCTGGGCAAGGGGGCCCTACCTTCACCCTGGGGAGGAACTGGGTGGTTCTGGGGGATGTCTGCTGGGGGCTGCATGCAGGCTTTCAGGTGGTCTGTGACGGTAGTTATGGGTCACCAATCGGTGGCCCAGCTGTGCTGGGGTGGTTTCAGGGTGGGCGCCGGGGGCTTGGGGTTATGGGGGCGCGTCGTTCCCGGGCTTGGGCCTGGTGGGGGTCGGGGATCTTGGACTCTGGCCGGCGGGTCGCCGGGCCTTGGGCTGGCTTGCGCTCTGGTGCCCTTGTCATGCGTACAAAAATAAAATAAAAATTAAACTGCAAAGTCAACAAAAAACTTTCTTGAATCTCTATCCTGAATCATGCTCAATGAAGCAGGTAGAAAAATACCAGCATACAGGTAGAAAAAAAACCTAGCATACAGGTAGGAAAAAACTTTTTACCTTTTTACCTGAACGTAACATCCGCCTTGACGTAACATACATGGAAGGGGGGCGTGACAAACTACCTACCACTTGCATTACTGTTTGACAGAAAACAAGCCCAAATAAGCAACTTAACGCCCAAGGCAAGCCCCAAAAAACGGCACAAGCGGCTCACCAAATTTACAAGCGACTCCAAGAAAAAAACAAGCCCAATGTTGCTTGAAATAAGCAGACTTGGCAACTATGGTGTGCCTGCCGGCGTGCTTGGGGCCCTCGGTGTCGGGGGTTGGGCGATTGGGTGTGTGTCGGCTCAGCCTTGTGGCTGCCTGGTGGGGCTCGGGTCCTCTGGTCTTGTCGGGCTTGGGCCTGAGGGGTGGGCGTCCCCGGTGCCCGGGCCTTGGTGCCTAGGCCTGGGGCTACGTCGGTGCAGCGGGTTCCGACGGGGGTCTGTGAGTTTGTCGCTGTTGGCCCCGTGGGGTCATTGGGTGTTGTCGCTGGTGGGGATCTTCCGGTTCTCCCCTATGGTCGGATCTGGGGGGTGGGAGAGTGGTTCGTCCTGTTTGGGTGGGCCTGGGGGCTCTGCTCTCGGGGTCCTACTTGGGGTCTTGGGCTCTGGTCCCCCTTATGTCTGCCTCAGGTCTTGGGGGCACCATCCAGTCCTACCGGGAGCAACTCGGGGTTAAGTGTCTTGCCCAGGGACACAACGACACATGGTGTGGGGAACCGGGATTCGAACCTCCAGCTTTCTGATCGGGGGACGACTGCCATTACCACTATGCCACGGCTGCCCCAAACAGGTATATATATTTATAGAAATCTACTGCAAAGTCATGAATGTTATGTGTCTTTTATGCACATGTGTTTTGTTGCTGTGTTCTGTCATGTACTTTGCAGGATTGCAGACGGCGGTCGGGTGTGTTTGCCTTATGCTCTTTTTGCGGATAATTTTTGTGTTTTGTAGTCTTACTTTCTGTCTTTCCTTTCTTTCTATCCTTAAAAAAATTCATAATGGTGTGAAAAGGATGGCTGTAAGGTGAGAAGGGAGGCCATCTATAAAAGGAAATAGAAAAAAAATAGAAAAAAAGAGACAGATCAGTCAGAAAAATGAATCAGAGAAATGAATCATTCCTGCAGGAACAGATGAAACACCACAAGCTTCAGGGTCAGCTGATCACCTTGTTACAAGTTCTGGAAGTTCTACTTCATTTAAAGGCAACATATATTTTGTTGTACATTACATTTATCACCCTCAGCACTGGCTCTCCTCAGGGATGTGTGCTGAGCCCTCTTCTGTTCACTCTGCTCACATATGATTGTACAGCCACACATCCAGGCTGTCATATTGTTAAGTTTGCAGATGATACAGCTGTGGTGGGATGCATCACAGATAATGATGAATCCAGCTACAGACAGGAGGTGGAACATCTGGAGAGCTGGTGCAAAGAGAACAACCTTCACATGAATGTGAAGAAGACGAAGGAGATGATTGTGGACTTCAGAAGGAACAAACACACCCACACCCCACTGTATATAGGTGGATCTGCGGTGGAGGTGGTCTCCAGCTACAAATACCTGGGTGTACACATGAATGATAACCTCAGCTGGAGCAATAACACCACCAGCCTGATCAAGAAAGGTCATCAGAGACTCTACTTCCTCAGACGGCTGAGACGAGCCGGTCTGAGAAGCCCAGTCCTCACCTCGTTCTACAGGTGTGCAGTGGAGAGCGTCCTGTGCTCCAGCATCAACGTGTGGCATGGAGGCTGCACAGTTGCAGAGAGAAAAGCTCTGCAGAGAGTGGTGAAGGCTGCACAGAAGTCTGTGGGAGTCAGTCTCCCCACCATCACAGACATTTACACCTCCAGATGCAGAAAAAGAGCCACCTGCATCATGAAAGACCTCACTCACCCAGCACACTCACTCTTTGCACCACTCCCCTCGGGACGGAGGTTGAGGAGCATCAAATGTAGAACCACTAGACTGAGAAACAGCTTCTACCCTGAGGCTGTCAGACTCATGAATAAATAAATAATAAGAATAAACACTGCAAAATGTCACATCATACTGATACTGATCTGTTTCTTGTTGCTGCGTTCATCTGTGACCATCTGCTCATGTTCGTGCTGCTGTTTATAATGATGTTTTTCTACTACATTAGGGCTTAGTGTATTACTAGCTGATGTCTCTCTTAGTTAATCCTAGATGTTATTATTGTTTTTCTCTTGCATTTGTTGTTGGATGTAACTGGGACCCTGTGTACATAATCTCGTTTTCAACACATGTACTACATGCGGTGCAAATGACAATAAATTCTCTCTGACTCTGACTCTGACTCTTATGCGGTCCTTTGTTTTGGGAAAGTGCACTTGCACTTTAGTTTTTGTGGTGGTTTTTGTTGATCTATATTTTGTGCAGACTTTTTCAATCTAAATAACAGAAGGATCTTTTTTTTTTTTTATACTTGAAGAAAATTACCCCTTGTTGTTTTTTTTTTTAATTATATAATACTGCAAAGCAACATGTTAGGTTAAATTTATCAAATAAATAGCTATGATTTCTTTTTTGTTTGTTTGTTATATCACGAAATTTATCGTTATCGTCAGAATGCTCTGAAATATCACAATTCATTCATTCATTCAACCTTTATTTAGTCAGGTAAATCTTTTGAACCTCATGGGCTCATTTACGAAAGCGACCTGCTAAAACTAAAGAACAATGAACAGCAGTGATAGAATTTCCTTAAACAATAAACAAACAAACAATAAACAATAGAAAACAAAAAGAGAGAAAATATTTGAGCCATATCACCCACCCATAATGGAGACTGATTAAACAATGGTCTCTTTTGATGTCTCATCACTCTTTGCGTGCGTTCCTGTTGATGAGGGAGTAGAGGTGATCTGTTTAAAGGTTGGTTTATACTTCTTGTCTTACGTCTTTTACCCCCCGTTGAGTGCCCAGCGATGACGCAATTGCGTGTGTGTTGTCACCGACCGCATTGGGTGTTTATACTTGGAAAGACGTGGGGGATACATTATAATAAATCCCTCCCTCTTCCCTCCCACTGCATACGTCACGCGCACTCCCACTGCATACGTCGGCGAGTTTCTCTCCTCGGGGGGGTCTAGCCAGGATTTTATGAGGGGCGGTTCGTTTAAAAGAAATGTGGACCTTGAAAGATAAACACGCCTCAGTGGTTCACTGGGAACGCGTCGGTTTGCCACTCCAAACTGTACCTAGACTCGGGTTCGATTCCCACTTGGTTGAACTTTTTATTTTATTTTATTAAATTTATTCATTTCAAATTTAAAAAACACAAGAAAATTATTTACAAAACCACATTATAAAACAAAACAATACATGAAATGAAAGGAGGCAGAAGAAGAAAAAAATCTTATTATTTCTGCCCCTTCTTCAAACAAAATTAACAATCAACTCAAATAGCAATTGCATATATAAAAAAATATAAGATATTAAATGATTTCTCACACAAAACCACAAATATTAATTTGCATATAAACCAATTTATGAATATTTGTTCAGAAATTTTGTTTTAATGATTTTCTTAAATATAGATATTGACTTTGCAATTTTAATAGCAAGTTCCAAACAATTCCACAGTCCTATTCCCTGTACTAAAGTAGACCTACTCTTTAAACTAGTTCTGTATTGTTGCGTAACAAATATATCTGTTCCCTTGAGGTTATAAGTCCTTTGTACAAAAAGCCTTTGGATGTTTGAGGGTAATGAGAAATTCTGGGCTTTGAACAACAATAAAAGAATATAGTCAACCAAATCATAAAACTTTAGCAATTTCAATTTGTAAAACAAAACATTTGATGGCAGTATTGTGTTCTTGTAATAATTCTTATGGCTCTCTTCTGTAAAATAAAAATAGGCTTAGTTACAGTTTTGCATGCTGTACCCCAAATATCTATACAGTAAATTAAGTGTGGGAGTATAATCGTATTTTATAACAAAAAAAAGGAGTTTGGTAACCACAGGCATATTAACTCTTTTTTTTTTCCAATAAAAGGCAAACGTAAAATAATTTCAACCAAGTGAGATTCGAGCCTGTGGTAAATAATTACTGAAAACGTACTCAAATTCAGACCAAGGCTGAAAAGGATCCAAGACACAGGTAATCAGTTAAGTGAGTTTATTTACAGTGCTGGGGTAAAAGAAGTCAGGGTTCCTGGAAGGAAAGGGGAAAAATATTAATGATGATGTTGGGGAATATTGTAGTTTTAGTGATTGATTAAGTCTCTCTCTCTTACAGAAGGAACTTGGAGGAGGCAGACCAGAGGAAGGAGGTGAGTGTCCACCAGGTGAGTAATTCCATGCATTTATCCAAGAGTCCCAAGTAGTGTCTTGCAGGTGGCAGCTGGTGGAGGAGTGTCAGGCTGGAGTACAGAGTTTTCTCAGAAGGAGTCCAGTTTGGAGGCAGCTTGTCCGGTTTGGGTTCCAGAGGTGAGTCACAGATTTGTCTTGAAAACACAGGGAGACATAAGCTGATTAAACATAAGTTCACGAAGGAAAACTTTAAAATGGCTGTCTCACAGTACCCAAGATGACTGAATGATTCAGCGAAGACTGGAACCTCTTCCAAGGCTTAAATAGCAGCTGGACTCGTTAACCGGATTGGCAGCAGCTGGTTATCCAAGAACTCCACCTCCAGCACTCAGCAACTGCAAGGTGAGTTCTCACACACTCACACACAAACACAAACCCAACAGTACCCCCCCCCCTCAAACATCGCCTCCAGGCGATCAAAGGCGCTTGTCAGGGTGCCTCCTAAAAAAGTCAGAGACGAGGCCAGGATCCAAGATGAAGGACCTGGGGATCCAAGACCTCTCCTCGGGGCCGTAACCCTCCCAATCAACCAAAAACTGATGCCCACGACCCCGTCTCCGAACATCCAGGAGTCGACGAACGGTGAACACAGTCTGATCATCAACCACACGAGGGGGTGGACGATCGAGGTCGGAAGGATTCAATGGATCCTCCACATAGGGTTTAAGTTGGGACACGTGGAAGGTGGGATGAACACGCATAGAGCGAGGGAGCCGAAGTTTAACAGCAGAGGGGTTAACAATTTTGATGACAGGAAAAGGTCCAAAAAACAGAGGTCCCAGTTTTCTGGAGGTGTCCTTGAGTGGAGAGCCATACCTTCTGTCCCATAGCGTACAGAGGAGCCGGAATATGGCGACGATCAGCCCACCTCCTAGTTTATTCACGGGACTGAAGAAGAGCCTCCTTGGTCTGCCTCCAGATGTGTCTGCAACATCGTAGGTGGTGCTGGACAAAGGGGACAGACACGTCAACCTCCTGGTGGGGAAACAGTGGAGGCAGGTAACCCAGAGATGCTTCAAAAGGAGAGAGGCCGGTAGCTGAGGACTTGTGAGTATTATGGGCATACTCAACCCAGGGGAGAAGAGAGGACCAATCAGCAGGGTTATTGTCAATGACACAGCGAATAGAGGACTCAAGTTCTTGGTTGCATCTTTCAGACTGACCGTTGGTTTGGGGATGATAACCAGAAGACAAGCTCACCGAGGCACCAAGGGCTTGACAGAAAGCCTTCCAAACTTGAGACACAAATTGGGGACCACGATCCGAGACGATGTCACAAGGAATGCCGTGAAGTCGAAAGACATGCTGGACCATGAGGTGAGCGGTCTCCAGAGCAGAGGGGAGTTTAGTTAATGGAACAAAATGTGCAGCTTTAGAGAATCTGTCAACAATGGTAAGGATGACGGTGTTACCTTCAGAAGGGGGTAAACCCGTCACGAAGTCCAGAGCGATGTGGGACCAAGGACGACCAGGAACAGGAAGGGTTCTGAGGAAACCCGCAGGAGGTTGATGGGTGCTTTTATTTCTAGCACAAACAACACATGCAACGACAAAATGCTTGACATCACGGGGAAGGGTAGGCCACCAGAAGTGCCGCTTGGTGAAGGAAGTCATGCGATTGACACCAGGATAGCAGGAGAACTTAGAACAGTGAAACAATTGCAGGACCTGGCTGACCACAGATACGGGAACAAACAAACGATTAGGTGGACCAGTACCAGGATCAGGTTCAGTCTGTTGAGCTTGAATGATGTCCCTCTCGATCCCCCAGGAGGTGGCACCAACAATACAGGTGCGAGGGAGAATGGCCTCAGTGGTCTCGGCGGAATCTGTAGACGAGAATTGTCTGGACAGGGTATCAGGCTTAACATTCTTGGACCCAGGGTGGTAAGTGATAGAAAAATTGAACCTGGTGAAAAACAGGGACCACCTGGCCTGTCTCGGGTTCAGTCGTTTGGCACTCCGTAGATAGGTTCTTATGGTCGGTGAGAACAACAAAAGGTAGGGTGGACCCCTCCAACCAATGTCTCCATTCCTCGAGAGCCATCTTTATGGCCAACAATTCCCGATTCTCCACGTTGTAGTTGGCCTCAGAAGGAGATAGGCGGCGTGNGTGCAGGTGAAGTGAAGGTTGTTGTTTGTTTGTAGTTATTTTGTATTTTTTTAAACAAGGGGCAGATATTATAACACTATTTTCGTCTTTCTGCACATTTTCATTCAGTGTTTTTCTTCTTCTGATGAATTTGTTTTATTTTGAATTAAAAAAAACATGCAGCGCTGGGGCTGTTTGTTTACGTCGTAGTTTCAGGGAAACGTTGGCTCAAACTTTATTCTTCATCTTCTGACTCTCATCATATTCTATCGAGTGGAAACTCTTCAGATTAAACAAGTTAGATGTTTCCACCGCTAGTTAGAACGACTCCGTCACGTTTTGAAAAATAAACAAACCGAGGACTCGCTGCAGATGAGACCTGCAGTTTAACAAAACCGAACTACGTCCACACCGACGAATTAGTCTTTCCTCTCATCAGTGATGTCGTCTGCTTTCTCTTCGCTTGTGAAACTTTGTTCAGTCACATTCTGACGGTCATGAGCACTCGTTTGACTCGTTTTGAAGCGAAAACTTAACGCGCTTTGGAGACTAGCTTAGCTTTTAGCCTGCTACCGCTAACGCCTGCTGCTGGAGTGAGCGCTGCGTAACAACGACGTCACCACGCACGTTTTGTGTCACAGCTTTTTCTGTCCGGGCGGGTTGTTGAAGCAGCCGCTCCAACCCGAACAGAAACAGAAAAACGTCAGTGAAACGTTGTAAAATCCTATCGAAATATCGAAAATATGCTTAAACTTCATATCATCGTTATTGAATAAAAGTATATCGCGATATTTATCGTTATTGAATTATCGTCCAGCACTAATCACGATACACGATATATATCGCAATATCTCCAAAATCAATGAAAAAATGATTCAAAATTGATTAAAAAATGTCAACACTAAATTTGAACAAACTTAAATATTTTATTTTAACCATCAATTGCACACATAAATAAAAAGTACTTCAAGCAAAAAGGAAGAATAAATAATTTAAACTTAAAAAGGTGCTCTTGTGCTTTTAACATTAAAAAAATATTAAATCAAAACATTTAAGGCCTTTAAAATACAAAAACAAAAGTGTAAACAGTGGCCATAAAATTTACTGACCCAGAACAGTCACAGGTAACAACTCTCAACTATTTGCATGTGCTGGTAATTTTTAACAACAAACCACAAACTGTGCCAAGTTCAGGCAATGTCTGCAAAACCTCTGAACAAGAACAGATTTATCACAGTGAGCCTCTGTGTACTGTATCCGGTTTTATTGTGAAAGGGTCAGGGGGTTGTTTCCGGATTCACGAAGACGTTCTCTAAGTTGCTCTACAAAGTGTCGCATTGAATCCTTGTGTAAAAACACGACAGCCTCCACTCAGAAACGTGAACAGAGAGGTGGAGACATTATTAAATCAGCTGTATCGCTAAAGACACGGTCAGTCTCAGCTGTGGAAGAAGACGGCTAACGCGTTAGCCATCTTGTTAGCCGCTAAGGACCGTGTCTTTAGCGATAATGATAAAATGCTGATTTATTAATGTCTCCACCTCTCTCTGCGGTGCACGCATGACTAAATGAGCTCAGACCCGTGGTTTGTTTTAATGAAGCAGCAGGCTGGAAAAACACTTGGTTCTGCCGTTTCATCATGCTCCACTCCGCTGTTTAAATGGTGAAAAAGATTCGTAGTTCCGACTTTTCTTCGGGATTATTTTCTACAAAAACATTTTTTATGCCCTCATCTGACAATTTAATCCAAACTAGCTCAGAACATTGTTTTTCCCCCTCAGCGCTCTTCATATCTGCCGTGTTCACTTGTGCTGAAGGTCTCCGAAGCTCCGTCCTCCTGCAGCCTGCAGGAAGGAGGGGGGCGAGTGGGAGCCCGCGCGACAGCAGGAGGATCCTCGATATACACGATATAGCCCTTTTAACCATCGTACATTTAAAATATTGTGATACATCGAGTATATTCGATATATCGCCCACCCCTATTACAAACTTTAAAAAATAAAAAAAAGTAATTCCACAAAGTTTTCCGAGACCGGAGATCGAACCCCATACAACAACCTAAAACAAACTAAAACTGTAACCAACAACATAAACCAAGCAACAACAAATAATAAACATGTAGGTGTATTTATCTATTCCACCCAATCTATACAAAATATATAGCACATTTCACAGACATGAGAGTCACAAAGTGCTTTACAAAAGGAAAAATAAAATCATAAAATCACAGAAGTACTATACAAAAAGGTAAAACATAACAAACTCTAAAATCAATGTACAAAATTAACCAAAAGCCTGTCTGAAGAGATAAGTCTTAAGTTTTTAAATGCATCTGTTGACTCGGAGCAGCGCATTGTTAGCAAAATGTTCTGCTGTATTTGACTTGCTGCTGTTGTTGGTTGTTGATTTTTTGGTTGACACAATCTTTCCTATTTATGTCCTCATTAAATCAGGTTAGTAAATGACTTTTACCTGAAGCATGTTAAAAAAATTACAAAATCTTTCGGGGGGCGGCAACGTTTGTCACCTTTTTCATCCCTTCTGAGTTTGCAGGTATGGTAATTGTGAAATGAGCTGGATCTAAAAATTTGTTTTCGCCGAAAGTGATAACAAGCCATATATAGGTTGCACCGGTGTATAAGTCGCAGGCCTTGAAAAAAACATAAAAATGTGCGACCTATACACCGGAAAATACTGAAGTTTTGTTTCACCTCATTTACCACATGTGATGTGAATGACAATAAAGACACCTTGACCTTGAATATCTCCAGCGGTGGAGAAAACCAGCTCACCAGCAACAGAGAAAGAAGGGCACACTGAAGCTCTGTACTCACGAACCTCTTCTTGGACCTGGAAACTGCAACAAAAAGTTTGACAAACTAATAGATAAAACTAAAAAGTTGTCAACAGAAAAGAGGGGCAGGTGTCACTCTCGATTTGAGTTTATGTATACTTTGTCGCATGCGTGCTGTGCGTGACAAGAATAGAGCATGACAA
>JBBPBX010035913.1:0-31790 GCA_038048925.1 Garcialebias charrua | reverse complement strand
AGTTACTGACCCATCACAGACCAGTTACTGACCCATCACAGACCAGTTACTGACCAATCACAGACCAGTTACTGACCCATCACAGACCAGTTACTGACCCATCACAGACCAGTTACTGACCCATCACAGACCAGTTACTGACCCATCACAGACCAGTTACTGACCAACACAGACCAGTTACTGACCCATCACAGACCAGTTACTGACCCATCACAGACCAGTTACTGACCCATCACAGACCAGTTACTGACCCATCACAGACCAGTTACTGACCCATCACAGACCAGTTACTGACCAACACAGACCAGTTACTGACCCATCACAGACCAGTTACTGACCCATCACAGACCAGTTACTGACCCATCACAGACCAGTTACTGACCCATCACAGACCAGTTACTGACCAACACAGACCAGTTACTGACCCATCACAGACCAGTTACTGACCCATCACAGACCAGTTACTGACCAACACAGACCAGTTACTGACCCATCACAGACCAGTTACTGACCCATCACAGACCAGTTACTGACCAACACAGACCAGTTACTGACCAACACAGACCAGTTACTGACCCATCACAGACCAGTTACTGACCAACACAGACCAGTTACTGACCCATCACAGACCAGTTACTGACCAACACAGACCAGTTACTGACCAACACAGACCAGTTACTGACCAACACAGACCAGTTACTGACCCATCACAGACCAGTTACTGACCATCACAGACCAGTTACTGACCAACACAGACCAGTTACTGACCAACACAGACCAGTTACTGACCCATCACAGACCAGTTACTGACCAACACAGACCAGTTACTGACCAACACAGACCAGTTACTGACCATCACAGACCAGTTACTGACCATCACAGACCAGTTACTGACCAACACAGACCAGTTACTGACCATCACAGACCAGTTACTGACCATCACAGACCAGTTACTGACCAATCACAGACCAGTTACTGACCCATCACAGACCAGTTACTGACCCATCACAGACCAGTTACTGACCATCACAGACCAGTTACTGACCCATCACAGACCAGTTACTGACCCATCACAGACCAGTTACTGACCCATCACAGACCAGTTACTGACCCATCACAGACCAGTTACTGACCCATCACAGACCAGTTACTGACCCATCACAGACCAGTTACTGACCCATCACAGACCAGTTACTGACCCATCACAGACCAGTTACTGACCCATCACAGACCAGTTACTGACCCATCACAGACCAGTTACTGACCCATCACAGACCAGTTACTGACCCATCACAGACCAGTTACTGACCAATCACAGACCAGTTACTGACCAACACAGACCAGTTACTGACCCATCACAGACCAGTTACTGACCCATCACAGACCAGTTACTGACCCATCACAGACCAGTTACTGACCAACACAGACCAGTTACTGACCAACACAGACCAGTTACTGACCAACACAGACCAGTTACTGACCAACACAGACCAGTTACTGACCAACACAGACCAGTTACTGACCAACACAGACCAGTTACTGACCATCACAGACCAGTTACTGACCATCACAGACCAGTTACTGACCATCACAGACCAGTTACTGACCAACACAGACCAGTTACTGACCCATCACAGACCAGTTACTGACCATCACAGACCAGTTACTGACCCATCACAGACCAGTTACTGACCATCACAGACCAGTTACTGACCAACACAGACCAGTTACTGACCCATCACAGACCAGTTACTGACCCATCACAGACCAGTTACTGACCCATCACAGACCAGTTACTGACCCATCACAGACCAGTTACTGACCCATCACAGACCAGTTACTGACCATCACAGACCAGTTACTGACCCATCACAGACCAGTTACTGACCCATCACAGACCAGTTACTGACCAACACAGACCAGTTACTGACCCATCACAGACCAGTTACTGACCCATCACAGACCAGTTACTGACCAACACAGACCAGTTACTGACCATCACAGACCAGTTACTGACCCATCACAGACCAGTTACTGACCCATCACAGACCAGTTACTGACCATCACAGACCAGTTACTGACCATCACAGACCAGTTACTGACCAACACAGACCAGTTACTGACCATCACAGACCAGTTACTGACCATCACAGACCAGTTACTGACCCATCACAGACCAGTTACTGACCATCACAGACCAGTTACTGACCCATCACAGACCAGTTACTGACCATCACAGACCAGTTACTGACCCATCACAGACCAGTTACTGACCAACACAGACCAGTTACTGACCCCATCACAGACCAGTTACTGACCATCACAGACCAGTTACTGACCAACACAGACCAGTTACTGACCCATCACAGACCAGTTACTGACCAACACAGACCAGTTACTGACCAACACAGACCAGTTACTGACCCACACAGACCAGTTACTGACCCATC
The DNA here is from genome assembly GCA_038048925.1 of Garcialebias charrua. Lineage (NCBI taxonomy): Eukaryota > Metazoa > Chordata > Actinopteri > Cyprinodontiformes > Rivulidae > Garcialebias > Garcialebias charrua. The sequence goes on along the minus strand of JBBPBX010035913.1, from coordinate 29,340 downwards.
ACAGACCAGTTACTGACCAACACAGACCAGTTACTGACCAACACAGACCAGTTACTGACCATCACAGACCAGTTACTGACCAACACAGACCAGTTACTGACCATCACAGACCAGTTACTGACCAACACAGACCAGTTACTGACCAACACAGACCAGTTACTGACCAACACAGACCAGTTACTGACCATCACAGACCAGTTACTGACCATCACAGACCAGTTACTGACCATCACAGACCAGTTACTGACCAACACAGACCAGTTACTGACCATCACAGACCAGTTACTGACCAACACAGACCAGTTACTGACCAACACAGACCAGTTACTGACCCATCACAGACCAGTTACTGACCATCACAGACCAGTTACTGACCAACACAGACCAGTTACTGACCATCACAGACCAGTTACTGACCATCACAGACCAGTTACTGACCCATCACAGACCAGTTACTGACCATCACAGACCAGTTACTGACCCATCACAGACCAGTTACTGACCCATCACAGACCAGTTACTGACCCATCACAGACCAGTTACTGACCCATCACAGACCAGTTACTGACCCATCACAGACCAGTTACTGACCCATCACAGACCAGTTACTGACCCATCACAGACCAGTTACTGACCCATCACAGACCAGTTACTGACCCATCACAGACCAGTTACTGACCCATCACAGACCAGTTACTGACCCATCACAGACCAGTTACTGACCCATCACAGACCAGTTACTGACCCATCACAGACCAGTTACTGACCCATCACAGACCAGTTACTGACCAACACAGACCAGTTACTGACCAACACAGACCAGTTACTGACCCATCACAGACCAGTTACTGACCCATCACAGACCAGTTACTGACCAACACAGACCAGTTACTGACCATCACAGACCAGTTACTGACCATCACAGACCAGTTACTGACCAACACAGACCAGTTACTGACCATCACAGACCAGTTACTGACCATCACAGACCAGTTACTGACCATCACAGACCAGTTACTGACCAACACAGACCAGTTACTGACCCATCACAGACCAGTTACTGACCATCACAGACCAGTTACTGACCATCACAGACCAGTTACTGACCCATCACAGACCAGTTACTGACCAACACAGACCAGTTACTGACCCATCACAGACCAGTTACTGACCCATCACAGACCAGTTACTGACCATCACAGACCAGTTACTGACCCATCACAGACCAGTTACTGACCCATTACAGACCAGTTACTGACCAACACAGACCAGTTACTGACCCATCGCAGACCAGTTACTGACCAAAACAGACCAGTTACTGACCCATCACAGACCAGTTACTGACCCATCACAGACTAGTTACTGACCATCACAGACCAGTTACTGACCTATCACAGACCAGTTACTAGCCCATCATAGACCAGTTACTGACCATCACAGACCAGTTACTGACCATCACAGACCAGTTACTGACCAAAACCAGTTACTAACCTATCACAGACCAGTTACTGACCCATCACAGACCAGTTACTAGCCCATCATAGACCAGTTACTGACCATCACAGACCAGTTACTGACCAAAACCAGTTACTGAACCATCACAGACCAGTTACTAGCCCATCATAGACCAGTTACTGACCTATCACAGACCAGTTACTAGCCCATCATAGACCAGTTACTGACTCATCACAGACCAGTTACTGACCATCACAGACCAGTTACTGACCAACACAGACTAGTTACTGACCCATCACATACCAGTTACTGACCCATCACAGACCAGTTACTGACCCATCACAGACCAGTTACTGACCCATCACAGACCAGTTACTGACCCATCACAGACCAGTTACTGACCATCACAGACCAGTTACTGACCCATCACAGACCAGTTACTGACCAACACAGACCAGTTACTGACCAACACAGACCAGTTACTGACCATCACAGACCAGTTACTGACCATCACAGACCAGTTACTGACCATCACAGACCAGTTACTGACCCATCACAGACCAGTTACTGACCAACAGACCAGTTACTGACCTATCACAGACCAGTTACTGACCTATCACAGACCAGTTACTGACCCATCACAGACCAGTTACTAGCCCATCACAGACCAGTTACTGACCATCACAGACCAGTTACTGACCAAAACCAGTTACTGACCTATCACAGACCAGTTACTGACCAACACAGACCAGTAACTAGCCCATCATAGACCGGCAGTTACTGACCATCACAGACCAGTTACTGACCAACACAGACCAGTAACTAGCCCATCATAGACCGGCAGTTACTGACCATCACAGACCAGTTACTGACCAAAACCAGTTACTGACCTATCACAGACCAGTTACTGACCAAAACCAGTTACTGACCCATCACAGACCAGTTACTAGCCCATCATAGACCAGTTACTGACCTATCACAGACCAGTTACTAGCCCATCACAGACCAGTTACTGACCAACACAGACCAGTTACTGACCAACACAGACCAGTTACTGACCATCACAGACCAGTTACTGACCCATCACAGACCAGTTACTACCATCACAGACCAGTTACTGACCATCACAGACCAGTTACTGACCCATCACAGACCAGTTACTGACCCATCACAGACCAGTTACTGACCCATCACAGACCAGTTACTGACCAACACAGACCAGTTACTGACCATCACAGACCAGTTACTGACCCATCACAGACCAGTTACTGACCAACACAGACCAGTTACTGACCCATCACAGACCAGTTACTGACCCATCACAGACCAGTTACTGACCCATCACAGACCAGTTACTGACCCATCACAGACCAGTTACTGACCATCACAGACCAGTTACTGACCAACACAGACCAGTTACTGACCCATCACAGACCAGTTACTGACCAACACAGACCAGTTACTGACCATCACAGACCAGTTACTGACCAACACAGACCAGTTACTGACCATCACAGACCAGTTACTGACCCATCACAGACCAGTTACTGACCAACACAGACCAGTTACTGACCCATCACAGACCAGTTACTGACCCATCACAGACCAGTTACTGACCATCACAGACCAGTTACTGACCAACACAGACCAGTTACTGACCATCACAGACCAGTTACTGACCCATCACAGACCAGTTACTGACCCATCACAGACCAGTTACTGACCAACACAGACCAGTTACTGACCCATCACAGACCAGTTACTGACCAACACAGACCAGTTACTGACCATCACAGACCAGTTACTGACCATCACAGACCAGTTACTGACCCATCACAGACCAGTTACTGACCCATCACAGACCAGTTACTGACCCATCACAGACCAGTTACTGACCCATCACAGACCAGTTACTGACCATCACAGACCAGTTACTGACCCATCACAGACCAGTTACTGACCCATCACAGACCAGTTACTGACCAACACAGACCAGTTACTGACCATCACAGACCAGTTACTGACCATCACAGACCAGTTACTGACCATCACAGACCAGTTACTGACCATCACAGACCAGTTACTGACCCATCACAGACCAGTTACTGACCTATCACAGACCAGTTACTGACCTATCACAGACCAGTTACTGACCATCACAGACCAGTTACTGACCATCACAGACCAGTTACTGACCCATCACAGACCAGTTACTGACCAACACAGACCAGTTACTGAACATCACAGACAAGTTATTAGCCCATCACAGACCAGTTACTGACCATCACAGACCAGTTACTGACCATCACAGACCAGTTACTGAACATCACAGACCAGTTACGAGCTGCATTGAGTTGCAACGAGCTACAATGAGCTTCAACGAGTGCAATGTGAGCTGCAACGAGCTGTAACGAGCTGTAACAAGCTGTAACGAGCTACAATGAGCTGTAACGAGCTACAATGAGCTGTAACGAGCTGCAATGAGCTTCAATGAGCTTCAACGAGTGCAATGTGAGCTGCAACGAGCTGTAACGAGCTGTAACAAGCTGTAACGAGCTACAATAAGCTGTAACGAGCTGTAACGAGCTACAATGAGCTGTAACGAGCTGCAATGAACTTCAATGAGCTTCAACGAGTGCAATGTGAGCTGTAACGAGCTGTAACGAGCTGCAACAAGCTGTAACGAGCTACAATGAGCTGTAACGAGCTGTAACAAGCTACAATGAGCTGTAACGAGCTGCAATGAGCTTCAATGAGCTGCAGTACGAGTTGCAACGAGCTATAGCAGGCTGCAACGAGCTGTAACGAGCTGTAACGAGCTACAATGAGCTGTAACGAGCTGCAACAAGCTGTAACGAGCTGTAACGAGCTACAATGAGCTGTAACGAGCTGCAATGAGCTTCAATGAGCTGCAGCACGAGTTGCAACGAGCTATAGCAGGCTGCAACGAGCTGTAACAAGCTGCACTGTGAGCTGCAATTAGCTTCAATGAGCTGCAGTGTGAGCTGTAACGAGCTGTAACAAGCTGTAACGAGCAACAATGAGCTGTAACGAGCTGTAACAAGATGTAACGAGCTGTAACAAGCTGTAACGAGCTGTAACAAGCTGTAACAAGCTGTAACGAGCTACAATGAGCTGTAACGAGCTATAATGAGCTGTAACGAGCTACAATGAGCTGTAACGAGCTGCAACAAGCTGTAACGAGTTGTAACGAGCTATAATGAGCTGTAACGAGCTGCAATGAGCTTCAATGAGCTGCAGCACGAGTTGCAACGAGCTATAGCAGGCCGCAACGAGCTGTAACAAGCTGCAGTGTGAGCTGCAATGAGCTGCAGTGTGAGCTGCAATGAACTGTAACGAGCTGCAACAAGCTGTAACGAGCTGTAACAAGCTGTAACGAGCTACAATGAGCTGTAACGAGCTGCAACAAGCTGCAATGAGCTTCAATGAGCTGCAACACGAGTTGCAACGAGCTATAATAGGTTGCAACAAGCTGTAACAAGCTGCAGTGTGAGCTGCAATTAGCTTCAATGAGCTGCAGTGTGAGCTGCAACAAGCTGTAACGAGCTGCAACAAATAGTAACGAGCTGTAATGAGCTGCAATGAGTAGTTACGAGCTACAATGAGCTGTAACGAGCTGCAATGAGCTTCAACGAGTTGCAACATGAGTTGCAACGACCTATAGCAGGTTGCATCGAGCTGTAACAAGCTGCAGTGTGAGCTGCAATGAGCTGCAACAAGCTGTAACGAGCTGTAACGAGCTACAATGAGCTGTAATGAGCTACAATGAGCTGTAACGAGCTGCAATGAACTGCAACAAGCTCTAAAAATCTGTTGTGTGAGCTGCAAAATGCTGTAACAAGATGCATCGATCTGCAATGAGCTGTAACAAGCTGCAATGATCTTCATCAAGCTGTAACGTGAGCTGCAACGAGCTATAGTGGGCCGCAACGAGATATAACGAGTTGCAACGAGACATAACGAGTTGCAACAAGCTGTAACAAACTGTAATGAACGAGCTGTAGCAAGCTACAACAAGCTGTAACGAGCTGCAATGAGCTTCAATGAGCTACAGCGTGCTGTTAAGGGCTGCAACGAGCTGTAACAAGTTACAACGAGCTGCAATAAGCTGTAACGAGCTGCAATGAGCTTCAACAAGCTGTAACAATCTGTAACAATCTGCAGTGTGAGCTGCAACAAGCTGCATTGATCTGCAATGATCTTCATCGAGCTGCAGCGTGAGCTGCAACGAGCTATAACGAGTTGCAACAAGCTGTAACGAACTATAACAAACTGCATCGGGTTGCATCATGAGCTGCAACGAGCTATAACGAGTTGCAACAAGCTGTAACGAACTATAACAAACTGCATCATGAGCTGCAACAAGCTTCAACGAGCTATAACGAGTTGCAACAAGCTGTAACGAGCTATAACAAACTGCATCATGAGCTGCAACAAGCTGTAACGAGCTATAACAAACTGCATCGGGCTGCATCATGAGCTGCAACGAGCTATAGTAGGTTGCAACAAGCTGTAACAAGCTGCAGTGTGAGCTGCAATTAGCTTCAATGAGCTGCAGTGTGAGCTGCAACAAGCTGTAACGAGCTGCAACAAATAGTAACGAGCTGTAATGAGCTGCAATGAGTAGTTACGAGCTACAATGAGCTGTAACGAGCTACAATGAGCTGTAACGAGCTGCAACAAGCTGTAACGAGCTACAATGAGCTGTAACGAGCTGCAATGAGCTTCAATGAGCTGCAACAAATAGTAACGAGCTGTAATGAGCTGCAATGAGTAGTTACGAGCTACAATGAGCTGTAACGAGCTACAATGAGCTGTAACGAGCTGCAACAAGCTGTAACGAGCTACAATGAGCTGTAACGAGCTGCAATGAGCTTCAATGAGCTGCAGCACGAGTTGCAACGAGCTATAGTAGGTTGCAACAAGCTGTAACGAGCTGCAACAAATAGTAACGAGCTGTAATGAGCTGCAATGAGTAGTTACGAGCTACAATGAGCTGTAACGAGCTACAATGAGCTGTAACGAGCTGCAACAAGCTGTAACGAGCTACAATGAGCTGTAACGAGCTGCAATGAGCTTCAATGAGCTGCAGCACGAGTTGCAACGAGCTATAGTAGGTTGCAACAAGCTGTAACAAGCTGCAGTGTGAGCTGCAATTAGCTTCAATGAGCTGCAGTGTGAGCTGCAACGAGCTGTAACGAGCTGCAACAAGCTGTAACGAGCTGTAATGAGCTGCAATGAGTAGTTACGAGCTACAATGAGCTGTAACGAGCTGCAATGAGCTTCAACGAGTTGCAACATGAGTTGCAACGACCTATAGCAGGTTGCATCGAGCTGTAACAAGCTGCAGTGTGAGCTGCAATTAGCTTCAATGAGCTGCAGTGTGAGCTGCAATGAGCTGTAACGAGCTGCAACAAACTGTAACGAGCTGTAACGAGCTACAATGAGCTGTAATGAGCTACAATGAACTGCAACAAGCTCTAAAAATCTGCAGTGTGAGCTGCAAAATGCTGTAACAAGATGCATCGATCTGCAATGAGCTGTAACAAGCTGCAATGATCTTCATCAAGCTGTAACGTGAGCTGCAACGAGCTATAGTGGGCCGCAACAAGATATAACGAGTTGCAACAAGCTGTAACAAACTGTAACGAATGAGCTGTAGCAAGCTACAACAAGCTGTAACGAGCTGCAATGAGCTTCAACGAGCTACAGCGTGCTGTTAAGGGCTGCAACGAGCTGTAACAAGTTACAACGAGCTGCAATAAGCTGTAACGAGCTGCAACGAGCTTCAACAAGCTGTAACAATCTGTAACAATCTGCAGTGTGAGCTGCAACAAGCTGCAACAAGATGCATTGATCTGCAATGATCTTCATCGAGCTGCAGCGTGAGCTGCAACGAGCTATAACGAGTTGCAACAAGCTGTAACGAACTATAACAAACTGCATCGGGCTGCATCATGAGCTGCAACGAGCTATAGCGGATTGCAATGAGCTGTAACGAGTTGCAATGTGCTTCAACGAGCTGCAGTGTGAGCTGTAACGAGTTATAGCTGGCTGTAACGAGCTACATCGGGCTGTAATGAGCTGCAACAAGCTTCAACGAGCTGCAACAAGCTTCAACGAGCTATAACGAGTTGCAACAAGCTGTAATGAACTATAACAAACTGCATCGGGCTGCATCATGAGCTGCAACGAGCTATAGCGGGCTGTGACGAGCTGTAACGAGATGCATCGGGCTGTAATGAGCTGTAACAAGCTTCAACGAGCTGCAACGAGATATAACGAGTTGCAACAAGCTGTAACGGACTATAACAAACTGCATCGGGCTGCATCATGAGCTGCAGAAGCTATAGTGGGCTGTAATGAGCTGTAACGAGTTGCAATGAGCTTCAGTGAGCTGCAGTGTGAACTGTAACGAGCTACAGCAGGCTGTAACGAGCTGTAACGAGATGCATCGGGCTGTAATGAGCTGCAACAAGCTGTAACGAGCTGCAATGAGCTGCAGCGTGAGCTGAAAGGAGTTGCAGTATGAGCTACAACGAGCTATAGTGGGCTGTAACGAGCTGTAAGGAGCTGCAGCGTGAGCTGTAACGAGCTACAACAAGTTGTAACGAGCTGCAATGAACTTCAACGAGCTACAGCTTGAGCTACAAGCTGTAACGAGCTTAACGAGCTGTAATGAGCTGCAATGAGCAGCAGCATGAGCTCAACGAGCTGTAACGAGTTTAACGAGCTGCAATGAGTTGCAGCGTGAGCTAGAATTAGCTGTAACGAGCTGTAACAAGCTGTAGTGTGAGAGCTGCAACGTGAGATGCAACAAACTGTAACAAGCTGCAACAAGCTGCAGCGAGCTGTAACAAGCTGTAACAAGATGCATCGAGCTGTAATGAGCTGCAATGAGCTGCAACATGATCTGCAACAAGCTATAGTGGGCTGCAATGACCTGCAACGAGCAACAACAAACTGTAACGAGCTGTAATGAGCTGCAACGAGCAACAACAAACTGTAACGAGCTGTAATGAGCTGAAACGAGCAACAACAAACTGTAACGAGCTGTAATGAGCTGCAACGAGCAACAACAAACTGTAACAAGCTGCAACAAGCTGCAGCGAGCTGTAACAAGCTGTAACAAGATGCATCGAGCTGTAATGAGCTGCAATGAGCTGCAACATGATCTGCAACAAGCTATAGTGGGCTGCAATGACCTGCAACGAGCAACAACAAACTGTAACGAGCTGTAATGAGCTGAAACGAGCAACAACAAACTGTAACGAGCTGTAATGAGCTGCAACGAGCAACAACAAACTGTAACGAGCTGTAATGAGCTGCAACGAGCAACAACAAACTGTAACGAGCTGTAATGAGCTGCAACGAGCAACAACAAACTGTAACGAGCTGTAATGAGCTTCAACGAGCTTAACGAGCTGGAATGAGCAGCAATGAGCGGCAACGAGTTTTAACAATCTGCAACATGAGCTGCAACGAGCTGTCACAAGCTACAAAGAGCTGCAATGAGCTGCAGCTTGATCTGCAACGTGAACGAGCCACGGTCCAACTTGTTACCAGGTGGATGAAAAGTTCTTGACGTTCATTCTTCAGCCTGCAGCTGTTTTTTTTTCATTCAACCTTTATGTGTACTAAAATAGGGCAGTTGTGGCTGAGTGGTTAGAGCAGTTGCTCTCTAATGCAAGAGTTGGGGGTTCAAATCCACCAGCAGTCACATGCTGAAGTGCCCCTGGGCAAGACACTGAACCCCTCATTGCCTCCGATATGTGTTCCATCAGTGTCTGAATGTGATAAAGCTCTGATTAGTCTCTTTAGAATGATCTGTTCAATTAGCTTAGTAATCTAGTAGATGCTGTGTGAACGGATACATGAGGCTCAGATTGTTGTAAAGAGCTTTGAGCGTCGTGATCAGATAGAAAGGCGCTGTATAAGTACACTCCATTTACTGTACCATCTATACAGGCTGGTCTCATTGAGCCACAGGGACTCATTTGCAAGAGGGACCTGGGGCCTCATGTATCAACCATGCGTGCGCACAAAAACATTGCGCACGTCACTTTCCACGCAAAGTGGCGTATGTATCAAATCTGATATGAACGGGAATATCTGCGCTTCCACGTACAAATCCACGGCTGCTCCCCTGTTGGCGTACGCACGTTTCTGTGGTTATTGTTCCTTTGGCGACACTTACAGGTGATCTGTGAAACCGTGTCCACGATGTGAAAACAATCATAAATCCCACCAAACACACATGATTAACAATTATTACATCCACATGGACGCAATTAGATGAGTGGATATAAAAGCATGCGCCAAATAGTGGCAACGATATTGACAACAATGAGATGTGATTTCTTTAAATAAGAAGTTAACCAAGCTGTATTAACACGCCTACGTTTAGGTCAGTGGGTAAAGCGCTTGCCTTTAGTTCCAAAGGTCGTGAGATCGACTCCCGCATGGTACAACGTTTTTCTTTTTTTTTTCGTTCCAGATTGAAATACACATGAAAACTATTTACAAAACAATAAATCGTCTGCTTCCTTTCATTTCATGTATTGTTCTATTTCTTGTTGTTTCATTCAATAGTTTTCCTGTGGTCTTTAAATCCGGAATGAAAAAAAAAAACATTGTACCAAGCGGGAGTCGATCTCACGACCTTTGGGACGAAGGGCGGGCGCGTTCGCCACTAAGCTATACAGGCATGTTAGATCAGCTTGGTCAACTTCTTATTTAAAAGTGGATGGTTTGTTTTGCACTGTGCGTGCCGAATGAAGCCTTTTTCCGTGCTTCTCTGCCTCACTCAGAAGTGATTTCTGTTCACAGTCCGTGAAGTTCCTCTTTTTTCCACGTTCCGACATGATTTGCAATGGAGCAGAGACGACATTCCTGTCGTGCATGGCATATTTGAATGACTTTGCATATTCATACGGAGGCGTGTCAAGGGCGGAGTCGGCCACTCTCTCATGTGCGCTGAATTCCACGTTGATTGTGTTGTACATAAGGAATGTGCGTGGATTCCGGTGTACGCACAGTTTGATAAATCTGGATTTTTTTGTGCGTGGACACTTTTCTGGATTTGTCCGTACGTTACTTTTCAGTAAGAAATCTACGCAAGTCTTTGTACATGAGGCCCCTGTTCCAGACAGAAGCATACCTGCAAACTCAGAAGGGATGAAAAAGGTGACAAACGTTGCGCCAACCCCCCCCCCGAAAGATTTTGTAATTTTTTAACATGCTTCAGGTAAAAGTCATTTACTAACCTGATTTAATGAGGACATAAATAGGAAAGATTGTGTCAACCAAAAAATTAACAACCAACAACAGCAGCAAGTCAAATACAGCAGAACATTTTGCTAACAATGCGCTGCTCCGAGTCAACAGATGCATTTAAAAACTTAAGACTTATCTCTTCAGACAGGCTTTTGGTTAATTTTGTACATTGATTTTAGAGTTTGTTATGTTTTACCTTTTTGTATAGTACTTCTGTGATTTTATGATTTTATTTTTCCTTTTGTAAAGCACTATGTGACTCTCATGTCTGTGAAATGTGCTATATAAATAAAACTTACTTACTACTCCGTGGTGAAGTTAGTTAGTTCACAACTCCGTCATGTTTTCATCAGCATGGTTCTCGCGTGTCGTGTCGTCACTTTTGAAAACTGCATGTTGCAGTTTTTTTATTCTCTGTGAAGCTTCAAGAACTCCCACACGTTGGAGGAGTGAAGGGCCAGGCAGAGCTGTGCGTTTTGACGAGCGCCGCGCCGTGTGAGCGCCGCGGCACAAGCCTTTGAACGCGGGCGTGAACGCGCCAAGCTCAAATTTTACGACCGCTCGCACGCGTTCTCTCACAATAAACTGCCCGGTGGCGGACTGTTTTGTATGAGACACAAATGTATTAAATATCCCTTCTTCATCGCTGAACTTGGCTTTTCTTTTGTTTTTTTGCCAAAAAGTCAAGTGATCACTTGAAGCGGTCACCATTCGCTTCCTCACCGCAGTGAAGTTATTTTCATATTGGACGTTGGATATTCGAGCTCCGTGCCTTCAGCGGTGCGGTGCTCTCGTCAGTCGCTTCATGGAGTCTGATTTCGGCAGCCGCGCTGAGTCTGCCCCTACTCAGAGACGTCATGGTTCACTTAGGGACCGTCAACAAATTTTCGACCGCGTCACTCTTCAGAAACATAAAATAAATATTTTACACGATTTGACCCACCCACAATTAGTGTTTATTAAAAAAGTGTTTACAGCTGTTTATTTCTCAATTTTATGCTAAAATGCATAAAATTGCATTTTAACCTAAAATTTAACTAAAATGTTAAAGACTGTGTAAAGTGAAATTAGATTTGTGTTTTTAGTTTATCACATGGCATAAATATGTGTTATTAATCACCCATATAAATCTGACTGATTAAAAACATTGTTTTCCTTATAAAATTAAGTCTCAAAAATCATGAAAAAACATGATTTTCCCTTAGTCTGGAACGGTGGGGGCGTGTCAGCACGTGGGCGTGGTTTCAGCGCAGTTCTGCAGCTCAGAGCTCAGAGGAGGAGACCCTCTCGCTCAGAGCTGAACTGTGTGTGGAGGAGGAAGACAGGTTCATCAGTAAACCTGCTCTGTTTGCTCCTTTTTCCAAGAGTTACGCTGTTTTTAGTGCACAAACAACTCTGGTTTTATTTTAAAAGTTGAGGACACAACTATAATTCATAACTCCGCTGTTATGTGTTTAGAAGATGAGCGGACTCGCGCGGCTGCACCCGGTCCGACCCGACACATCGCATGCGGGGGCTGTGTTGGTGATTAAAATAAAGAGTAATCACGTTGATAACTAAGTATGCAATGGACCTGTCGCATTTTCTTAGCAAAAAAGGAGCTTGTGAACTTGTAGGGCACAGGCTTAGCAATAAAAAAAAGAAAGAAAAGAAACAGGAAAGGCGGCGGCGGTGTCCGGAGGCTGAGGAGGGAGACGGTCAGTAGCAGGTGCCCTGACCATTAAAACATCCAGGGAAGATGCAGGAACGAGGCATAATTGATTAGCTAGCTAACAATGAACAAAATATCTATGCTATTGCTATCTGATGCTATCTGCGAGTCGCGAGTGAACGGCTCCACCCATGCGAAGAACAATTTATATCACTAGAGCAGCAGGGGGTAGGGCTATACTAATGAGGACCGCGTGACGAAACGCGGTCCCGTTTAAAACACGCCTAAAAAATCCTGAAACACACATGTCTTTATACACAGTTTCATGTATAACTTCAAAATTAATTGAGCTACAATTTTGAGACTTTTTACTCATTTACAACATTACAATTATCACATTTATAATGTTTATTTAAGAAAATGTTGAAATTCACTTTACACGGTCTTTAAATCTAGATGTTATTACTGTTTTTCTCTTGCATTTGTTGTTGGATGTAACTGGGACCTCGTGTACATAATCTCGTTTTCATCACATGTACCACATGCGGTGCAAATGACAATAAAGACTCTCTGACTCTCTCTGACTCTGATTTTATATTTTTTCACAATTTAATATTTAATAAATCACAGTTTTTGGTCAATACCATTCAGGTCTTTTGAGCCACCCACACAAATCTTACATCAAACTACTCTCCAAGACCAGGCCTATGAGGCACAGCTGTTAATTTATCAATTTTTATGCATTTTGTAATTTTTCACAATTTATCAATTCATAAATCACTGTTTTTGCTCAATACCGTTCAGGTCTTATGAGCCACTCACACAAAACTTACATCAAACTACTCTCTAGAACAGGCCTATGAGGCACAGCTTTTTATTTATCATTTTTATGTATTTTGCAATTTTTGACAATTGAATATCTCATAAATCACAGTTTTTGCTCAATACTGTTCAGGTCTTATGAGCCACCCACACAAAACTTACATCAAACTACTCTCCAAGACCAGGCCTATGAGGCACAACTGTTAATTTATCATTTTTATGCATTTTGTAATTTTTCACAATTTAATTTTCATAAATCTGTGGGTTTTTCCTCAATAGCAAAAAAGTCATGTGACCTGTTGACCCAAAAACACTTTGAAATAATTCTACTACTCTCTTTAATTGAGGCACAGTCTTTTGTTTTCTATTTTAAGTCATTGTACATTTTTTAACCATTAAAATTGTCAAAAATGAGTGTTATTCTTCAATAGCTTGCAGGTCATGTGACCTGTTGACCCAAAAACACTTTGAAATAATTATACTAGTCTCTATAGTTGAGGCACAGTCTTTTGTTTTCTATTTTAAGTCCATCCATCCATCCATCCATCCATCTTCTTCCGCTTATCCGGGGTCGGGTCGCGGGGGTAGCAACCTAAGTAGGGAGGCCCAGACTTCCCTCTCCCCAGCCACTTGGAGCAGCTCCTCTGGGGGAATCCCAAGGCGTTCCCAGGCCAGCCGAGAAACATAGTCCCTCCAGCGTGTCCTGGGTCTTCCTCTGGGTCTCCTCCCGGTGGGACATGCCCGGAACACCTCACCAGGGAGGCGTCCAGGAGGCATCCTAACCAGATGCCCGAGCCACCTCAACTGGCTCCTCTCGATGTGGAGAAGCAGCGGCTCTACTCCGAGTCCCTCCCGGATGACTGAGCTTCTCACCCTATCTCTAAGGGAGAGTCCAGACACCCTGCGGAGAAAACTCATTTCAGCCGCTTGTATCCGAGATCTCGTTCTTTCGGTCATAACCCAAAGCTCATGACCATAGATGAGGGTGGGAACGTAGATCGATCGGTAAATTGAGAGCTTTGCCTTTTGACTCAGCTCTCTCTTCACCACGACAGACCGGTACAGCGCCCGCTTCACTGCGGACGCTGCACCTATCCGCCTATCGATCTCACGCTCCAGTTTTCCCTCATTCGTGAACAAGACCCCGAGATACTTAAACTCCTCCACTTGGGGCAGGACCTCCTCCCCGACCCGGAGAGGGCATGCTACCCTTTTCCGGCTCAAGACCATGGCCTCGGATTTGGAGGAACTGATCCTCATCCCGGCCGCATCACACTCGGCTGCAAACCGCTCCAGCGAAAGCTGTAGATCACGATCTGATGAAGCCAATAGGACCACATCATCTGCAAAAAACAGAGAAGCGATTCTAAGGCCACCAAAACGGATCCTCTCAACACCTTGGCTGCGCCTAGAAATTCTGTCCATAAAAGTTATGAACAGAATCGGTGACAAAGGGCAACCTTGGCGGAGTCCAACTCTCACTGGAAACGAGCCTGACTTACTGCCGGCAATGCGGACCAAGCTCTGACACCGGTCGTACAGGGACCTAACAGCCCATATCAAAGGGCCTGGTACCCCATACTCCCGGAGTACCCCCCACAGAACCCCCCGAGGGACGCGGTCGAATGCCTTCTCCAAGTCCACAAAGCACATGTAAACTGGTTGGGCAAACTCCCACGCACCCTCCAGGACCCTGCTGAGGGTGTAGAGCTGGTCCAGTGTTCCACGACCAGGACGAAAACCACACTGCTCCTCCTGAATCCGAGGTTCGACTATCCGACGGACCCTCCTCTCCAGAACCCCTGAATAGACCTTACCAGGGAGGCTTAAGAGTGTGATCCCCCTATAGTTGGAACACACCCTACGGTCCCCCTTTTTGAATAGGGGAACCACCACCCCAGTCTGCCAATCCAAGGGAACTGCCCCCGATGTCCACGCAATATTGCAGAGTCGCGTAAGCCAACACAACCCCACAACATCCAGAGCCCTAAGGAACTCAGGGCGAATCTCATCCACCCCCGGAGCCTTGCCACCGCGGAGCTTTTTAACCACCTCGGTGACCTCAGCTCCAGAGATTGGAGAGCCCGACCCAAAGTCCCCAGGCTCCGCTTCCTCAGTGGAAGACGTGCCAGTAGGATTGAGGAGGTCTTCGAAGTATTCCGCCCACCGACTCACAACATCCCGAGTTGAGGTCAACAGCACGCCATCCCCACCATAAATGGTGTTGGTCGCGTACCGCTTTCCCCCCCTGAGACGCCGGATGGTGGACCAGAATCGCCTCGAAGCCGTACGGAAGTCATTCTCCATGGCCTCTCCGAACTCCTCCCACGCCCGAGTTTTTGCCTCAGCAACCACCCGAGCCGCATGCCGCTTGGACTGTCGGTACCTATCTGCTGCTTCCGGGGTCCCACAGGCCAAAAAGGCCCAATAGGACTCCTTCTTCAGCATGACAGCATCCCTCACCGCCGGTGTCCACCACCGGGTTCGAGGGTTGCCACCACGACAGGCACCAACAACCTTGCGGCCACAACTCTGATAAGCTGCCTCGACAATAGAGGCGCGGAACATGGCCCACTCGGACTCAATGTCCCCCGCCTCCCTCGGAACGTGTTCAAAGCTCTCCCGGAGGTGGGAGTTAAAGCTCCGTCTTACGGGAGACTCTGCCAGACGTTCCCAGCAGACCCTCACAATACGTTTGGGTCTGCCAGGTCTGACCGGCATCCTCCCCCACCATCGGAGCCAACTCACCACCAGGTAGTGGTCAGTTGACAGCTCCGCCCCTCTCTTCACCCGAGTGTCCAGGACATGCGGCCGCAGATCAGATGAGACGACAACAAAGTCGATCATCGAACTGCGACCTAGGGTGTCCTGGTGCCAAGAGCACATATGTACACCCTTATGCCTGAACATGGTGTTCGTTATGGACAATCCATGACGAGCACAGAAGTCCAACAACAAAACACCACTCGGGTTCAGATCAGGGGGGCCGTTCCTCCCAACCACACCCCTCCAGGTCTCACTGTCATTGCCCACGTGAGCGTTGAAGTCCCCCAGCAGAACAAGGGAGTCCCCAGGAGGCGCACTCTCCAATACCCCCTCCAAGGACTCCAAAAAGGGTGGGTAATCTGCGCTGCCGTTTGGCGCATAGGCACAAACAACAGTCAGAGCCCGTCCCCCCACACGTAGGCGAAGGGAGGCTACCCTCTCGTTCACCGGGGTGAACCCCAACGTACAGGCACCAAGATGGGGGGCAACCAGTATGCCCACTCCTGCTCGGCGCCTCTCACCAGGGGCAACTCCAGAGTGGAAGAGTGTCCAACCCCTCTCAAGGAAACTGGTTCCAGAGCCAGAGCCATGCGTTGAGGTGAGTCCGACTATTTCTAGCCGGAACCTCTCAACCTCACACACTAGCTCAGGCTCCTTCCCCACCAGAGAGGTGACATTCCATGTCCCAATGGCCAGCTTCTGTAGCCGAGGATCAGACCGCCAGGGTCCCCGACCCCGGCCACCACCCATCCCACATTGCACCCGACCCCTTTGGCCCCTCCCATAGGTGGTGAGCCCATGGGAACTATTTTAAGTCATTGTACAATTTTTAACCATTCGCATTTAGGCTGAGTTAGACTTGCGTTTTGGTCCGCAGGCTGGAGCGCGCGCGCCGCGCGTGCACTCAGCCGTGCAGCGAAATGCGTTCACAGTTTTGCCGCTGTGTTTATGGTTGACGCACGGCGGCGCATGGCAAAGTGCTGTTCTTTTACGGACCAGCAGGAGGCAGTACCCTCTAAAACCTGTGCATATGTTGCAAGAAAGGTGTAGAAGAAGAAATCTACCGTAGAAGAAGAACTGTTTGAAATCACACAACAAAAACAAATAGCTTTCTGCTCGCGTGCTGAACTGTTGTCTTTATTTGCGGTTTTAATGCATGGAGTCAGCGGAGGAGAAAGCGATCACGTGACTTTTGGCGAAAAAACAAAAGAAAAGTCCGACTCCAGATCAGGAATGAAGGAGAATTTAATACATTTTGTGTCACAAAACATTCCTCCATGCGTCGCGACTCCGTCTCCACGACCACAGCGGCGCAAACAGCTGCAGGCTCCGGCGTGAAGAGGGTGAAGGCTGTCGGTGGGGACCTGTCAATCAAATCGTAGCGCCCACCGCGCGCGCAGAGGCTTGCGGAGTTTCAAAAATTCAGAGGTGCACGACACGCGCTAATCCCACGCGCGGGGCCAACGCGCAGGGGCGGGGACTGTGAAATTGCGTCACTTTTGGAGCGCGCGCTGCGCGACGCGTCGAGTATGAATCTAGCTTCAGACAGAACTGTATTGATCTCACAGGAAATTGTTGTGCTAGAGTTTCAGTGCAAAGGAACAAGCACAAGGAATCACAGGAGATATAAAAGTGTAAATAAATAAAACCAGAGAATATAAAAATACCAGCAATTAAGTTCTAACCAGGTCAAGTGCAGACGTGTGAAATGTTTTAATGTTTTAATGTGAAAACATTAAAGAGTTAATTGTGGTGCAGGATTAATTTGATTGTCCTATGTGCAGAAAGGGGAGGAGTTTAAGAGTTTGATATCCACAGGGAGGAAGTGTGGTTTTGTGGAGCACATTGGTGCTCTCAGTCTGACTGAAGGTGCTGCGGTAAAAGTCCAGGGTGTCATGCAGAGGGTGTGACGTGTTGTTCAGGATCTGGAGCAGGTTCCTCAGCATCCTCTGCTCAGACACCTCTGTCAGAGACTGCAGGTCCACTCCCAGAACTGAGCCAGCTCTCTGAATGAGCTTATCAAGTCTGGTGGCATCAGCTTCCTTCACCCTGCTGCCCCAGCACCCCACAGTGTAGAAGAAGATGCTGGAGACCATCAAGTGGTAAAACATCTGCAGCATGTCCTGCAGAGACCACCAAGGGGTGAAACATCTGCAGCATGGTCCTGCAGAGACCACCAAGGGGTGAAACATCTGCAGCATGGTCCTGCAGACATTAAAGGACCTGAGTCTCCTCAGAAGAGAAAGGCGACTGCCCTTTCTTCTAGAGAGCGTATACCTTTAAGCCGTGGTATTCAAATCGTGTGAAAACAGTAGTGGCTTATAGTCTGGAAATTACTATAACTTTAGTTGTTGATTTTGTTGAAGCTTTCAAGAACTAATCATTGGCTGTATCTCTACAGCTGAACTTTTGGAACCAACCTGTTTAAAGATGACAGCTGCACAAACACAAAAATGGAGCTGAAATAAAGACTACGGTATTCAAGAGTTGGTTTGTCAAATTTCTAGTTAAAATCCAGTCTTCTTTGTCCCTTTCTTCTCTTGTCTTCTCTTTTGGCTCCTTGTTTGGGTTCTTTTGAACTGTCATGGTTATTTTGTAATTAGGTATCAATTTTTCCATCTTCCATTGTTCACCAGCTGGAGTCTTCTCAGCCTCCTGCAAGGATCTCAGCTGTGACTGCATGCTGAGCTTAACTGGTACAAAACGAACTAAAATAATCTGGCGTCTGATTTATGTTTTTCTTCTAATGTGAATTCCTTAGCTTTTCCCATGATGGAAAAAGTATTGCTGCTTTTTTATGAGCACATGATGTTGTTAATCTGTCACCCACTCATAGTCCCGTGTCCACACAGTGCTGTTGAATGGATGGGATTCTAGGTGCTTATTGTGGTAACAGTGTTGCTAACCCACGCAACTTGTGTTTGCTGTTCTGCAAATAGTCAAGTCAGCAGCAATGTTGGCCCATCTGTGTTTTTATGTTGTTCTTGTACCCACTCACCCGCATACTAAGTAAATGTAGTCAGATTCTGTGCACAGACACTACATGCTGGTGAAGATTCTCAGTCGTCCAGGACATGATGAAATCAAAAAGGTGTTCAATACAGGATCAACTGGACTTTATTTGTTGCAGAAAACGTTTCGACTTCTGTCCAGAAGTCTTTTTCAATTCTTTTCAATTCACAGACACTACAGTGTCTCAAACTTGAAACACAGACATTCACAGTTCACTTGCTCCCCCACATCGTCCTAGTCCACTGGTTTGTTCCTCTCCAAATGAATCGAAAGTACATCTCCATAGATACCACTTCAGTGGCCTCCATGGTAAGGAGAGAGTGAAAGACTGAGTTCAGGATGAACAAAGTGGGGACAAAAGAAGATGCCCATGGAGGGGTGGTGCAGGAGTGTGGGCCAGCGGGGTGAATGAAAGAAGAGTGTGTTTGAGATTGGGTACAAGCAGGGAGGGTGAGTGGGAAATGTTAAAAGAAGTGATACATCTACTTTGTATCTCTTCAGTCAGGAAGGAAGCTAATTGTTCTAAAAAAGATTCTAGTTTCCACTCCACTTCCTCCCTTTCTTAGTTTACAGTGTACAGTAATCAATAAAGCCCTAATTATTAGGGATGTCCCGATCAGGTTTTTCTGAGTCCGAGTCCTTTAATTTGAGTATTGGCCGATATCGAGTCCCGATCCGATACTTCTAAAATACATTTTTAAAATGAAGGAAAAAAAAAATGCAGCCTTTTCCTTACCTCCTCTTGAAATACGAACTTTACATATCTCACAGTTTGCAAACGCAATATCTTTGTCATCCACTTTAAAATATCTCCACACGACAGACATGGCTGCCTCCGCTTCAAGCTAATGCCGTGTTCTGCTTCTTTTTTACGACAGTCACTGCTTTACAGCAGGCACTGCTGCAAAAATATTGTGCATGTGTTGTTTCGAGACAATTTGACTCTGTAACACAACATACTAACAGTTAATGTATATAATATTCCCGTTTGTGTTTAGAATAAATATACATATATATATATATATCCGATCCCTGATCGGTGTGTAGCGCCCGATTCAAATCGAGTCTGAAATCACGTGATCGGGACCGATTTCCAATCATGTGATCGGCTCGGGACATCCCTACTAATTATGGTCAGAAACACTTCTGCACTTTACAGAAATCATCACGTTTATAAATTCTAACTATAACCGTCCCAACTCAATGCACTTCAGTTTAGAGCAGGGTTGTTAAAGTCAAATACACCGAGGGCCAAAAAAACAAATTTGCTACAAGCCATGGGCCGGACTGGTTCAATGTTTATTATAAGGGGGTGATATAAGATTTTTTCTTCTTTCTGCACTCTTATCATTCAATGTTTGCTTTTTGATTACTGTAATTTGTTTTATTTTGTCTCTTTTAAATGAATGAATAAATGAATTAAATAAAAATATTAAATAGCTTTACATCTGCTAAGTTCTTGGCATAAATCAACACAGACATGTTCCTGCATTTAGTATTTTACATTGTTTTATAATGTAGCTGTTTACAACAAATATGTTATAAATAAATAATAAATACATAAACTCCACTAGATAATTACTAGAATAAATATTTCATAATAATGGTGTGGAGAGGATGGATGTAAGGGGAGAAGGGAGGCCATCACACACACAAAAAAAAATCATCCAGGGGGCCATAAATAATGAATTTGCGGGCCGGATCTGGCCCGCGGGCTGGCACTTTGACATATGTGCTTTAGAGTCAGTGACTCATTAGTTGTCAATAATTTGGATGTCCAACTGAATCAGCTAAGTTTTTAGAGAGAAGTGCTGATCCATTTAATGTGGAATGGTGTTGAGTGGAGTTATTATGCTTTCATTTGTCAAACCCATTTTATTTTGAAAGGACACGCACTTCCTGTCACATAATTAAGAACACATGTGTATGTATATAAGGTGACGTGTCAACTGAATAAACAGTCATTCCACTTTGTGGTGAACAAACAAGAACGCTGACTCTTGGTCATTTTTATCCTCCGTGATGACGGCTTATCTGGACAAATGCACGCTCAGATTCCGCTGAGTGACGCTACCTGCTGACAGGTTATGGGCCCAGCAGAGCCCAGATAGAGCCCAGCTAAAGCCCAGGAGAACTCCAGGAAGAGCTCAAGATACAACCCGGAGAAGCTCTGGACAACGACAGCGAGCGCGGGTGAATCTTTGGAGATTGGAGTCATAAGGACGAGCGTTTTTGGTGAGCAACTACTGAATGCTAACTGGCACCATGAACAAACGCGTCGTCGATTCAAGTAGCCGATGGGCGCGGCTAACCTTCGACGGAGACGAAAACAATTATGAACTGTGGGAGACGAAAGTTCTGGGACATTTCAAACTTCAAGGTCTAAAAGACACCATATTGGGAAGAAATATCGACGCTGACACCGATGAAGAGAAAAATGGAATGGCATATGCCGAGTTGATCCAATTCCTCGATGACAAAAGTTTGTCACTCGTGATGAGAGAAGCAGCCGACGATGGTCGAAAAGCATTGAAAATACTACGAGACTACTATGCTGGAAAAGGTAAACCACGAATCATCAGTCTTTACACTGAACTAACTTCATTGAGGAAGGAGAGCGGTGAAAGTGTGACTGAATATATCATACGTGCAGAGACACTAATTACAGCCCTGAGAAATGCCGGGGAAATTCTTGGTGATGGTTTACTCGTGGCGATGGTTTTAAAAGGACTGCCAGAGACATTTAAACCTTTTTCCGTCCATATAACACAAAGTGAATCAGACATACAGTTTACTGAATTCAAAGTAAAACTCAGGAGTTATGAGAACACTGAAAGAATGCGCATGACAGTAGCAGATGACGTCATGAAGGTGAGAACGCCACAAAGCCCACTATTATCAACAGCTGCTGGAGATTACAAGAGCAATAATATAACATGTTTCAAGTGTGTCTTCACTGGACACAAAGCCAATGTCTGCCGCTACAGACAGTGGTGCAGTCACTGCAGGAGCAGCACACACAGTGATTCGAACTGCAGAAGGAAGCGACGGAGTGACGACGCACGCACAGCAGTGGAGGAGGACAGGAACACAGAGAGCGACAACACCTATGCATTCCGGACGAGAGATGACGACTTGAGACCTAATCATCAACAGAACCTCAAAACTACAGGTCTTATGGTGGACACAGGAGCGACTTCACACATCCTGAAAGAAAAGACAGCATTTAAAAAGTTTGATGAACATTTCCAGTCGACAACACATTGTATCGAGTTGGCTGATGGTACCAGATGTAACAGGAGTGGCTGAAAGCAGAGGAGATGCAGAAGTACTCTTGATGGACAGCAGGGGACGACAACATAGAATATTACTGAAAGGAGCATTGTACATCCCTACATTTCCACAGAACATCTTTTTTGTGAGAGTTGCAACAACAAACGGAGCCACCATCATCTTCACGAAAGGGAGAAATATTCTTCACCACAGAGACGGTACAGAATTCAACATCTACGAGCATGACAGACTGTACTACCTCGCAACAGAATGTGAGTATGATGAGTGCAATAAAACTTTTGATTTACAAACATGGCACGAGATATTGGGACACTGCAATCATAGTGACATTTTAAAGTTGCAAAACGTAGTTGATGGGATGAAAATCAAAGGTAAAACAGGAAATCAAAATTGTGAAGTGTGTATACAAGGTAAATTTTTTCAAACCAGAAATAGGAACCCTGATAAGAAAGCTGATGAACCTCTTGAACTTGTACACACAGATTTAGCTGGACCCATAGATCCAGTATCACGGATTACAAAGGTTACAAAGAACTATTAAGCAAAAATGGGATAAAACATGAAACATCAGCCCCATATTCCCCACACCAGAATGGCACAACTGAACGTAGCTGGAGAACTCTGTTTGATATGGGAAGATGTATGCTAATTGAGAGTCAATTACCAAAAAGACTGTGGGCATATGCTATCTGAACCGCAGCTATTATAAGAAATAGATGTTTTAACAACCGGACAGGTCAAACACCCTACTTTTTACTAACAGGAAAGAAACCAAACTTATCTAGAATGCAAAAATTTGGGACAGATTGTTATGCATACAAACAGAAACAAGGGAAACTTGATGCAAAATGCACAAAAGGTATTTTTATAGGGTATGATAATAACAGTCCTGCATATTGGATTTATTTTCCAGAAAACGCAAAAGTACAAAAATGCCGATTGGTTAAATTCTTGACTAAAAATAATGATGAAGACCAAACACAAACACAAAATGTGTCTTATGATGTCGATGATAATGATGACATCCAAATGAGAGAAAATGCAATGATAAAAGAGCAGTTAGATTCAGGATCACAGGAAGCGAGATCAGATCAACCAGAAGTAAACGACCTGGCACCACCTAGTGGTGAATCAGAAGATAGACGGTATCCTGCTAGAACAAGAAAAAGACCAGAATATCTTAATGAATATGTGACAAGTGTAAAAGAAGAAAACCACGCATTAACCAACATAGACTACTGTTACAGAATAATATATGACATACCTAAAACATTCAATGAAGCTATGATGTCACCAAACTCAAAAGAATGGACAGCTGCTATGGATGAAGAAATAAACTCACTAAAAGAAAACAACACTTTTACCCTAACAACATTGCCAGAAGATAAGAAAGCAGTAGGGGGTCGATGGGTATATGTAAAGAAAAATAATGGTGATGGTGAAAAATACAAAGCACGATATGTTGCCAAAGGGTATAATCAAAATTACGGCATAGACTATGAAGAAACTTTTTCCCCAACAGCCAATATGACAAGTATTAGAGTTCTGATGCAATGTGCCATCCATGAAAACCTTATATTACATCAAATGGACGTAAAAACTGCATACCTGCATGCACCAATTGACTTTGAAGTCTATGTAGAGCAACCTGAAGGATATGAAATAAAAGGAAAATCAAATGAGAAACTGGTTTATAAACTAGAAAAATCACTCTATGGCTTAAAACAGTCAGGCAGAAATTGGAACAAGACATTACATGACTATTTAACTGAAAATGATTTCATACAAAACCCTGCAGACCATTGTGTTTATACCAGGGAAACAGAAAAGAACAAAGTAATAATAATAATTTGGGTTGATGATATTATTATTGCTGCCAGTGATGAACATATTCTGAAAACTGTGAAGGAAATCCTGACAGCAAGGTTCAAAATGAAAGATATGGGCAAACTCAAACATTTTCTTGGCATCCATTTTGAGCATACAGAAAATCATGTAAAAATGTCACAAGAAGAATATGTAGATAAAATACTAGAAAGATTTCAAATGCAAGACTGCAAACCAAGATCTACTCCTTGTGAACAAAAACTGAACTGCAATGAAAATGCTGAAAAAATGGAGAATGTAAAAGAGTACAGAGAGGCAGTTGGTAGCCTTATTTATTTAACTTCATGTACTCGACCTGATTTAAGTTTCATCTTAAGCATATTGTCAGCAGGTAGCGTCACTCAGTCGGAATCTGAGCGTGCAACTGTCCAGATAAGCCGTCATCACGGAGGATAAAAATGACCAAGAGTCAGCGTTCTGGTTTGTTCACCACAAGGGGGAATAACAATTTATTCAGTTGACATGTCACCTTATATACATACACATGTGTGCTTAATTAAGTGACAGGAAGTGTGTGTCCTTTCAAAATAAAATGGGTTTGACAAATGAAAGCATAATAATTCCACAAACTTTTTAAATGCCGTCTTTTCTTTCAGGATGTGTGAAGTCGCTCCTGTGTCCACCATAAGACCTGTAGTTTTGAGGTTCTGTTGATGATTAGGTCTCACGCCGTCATCTCTCGTCCAGAATGCATAAGTGTTGTCGCCCTCTGTGTTCCTGTCCTCCTCCGCTGCTGTGCGTGCGTCGTCACTCCGTCGCTTCCTTCTGCAGTTTGAATCACTGTGTGTGCTGCTCCTGCAGTGACTGCACCACTGTCTGTAGCGGCAGACATTGGCTTTGTGTCCAGTGAAGCCACACTTGAAACATGTTATTTCTTTCTTGTAGTCTCCAGCAGCTGTTGATAATATTGTGCTTTGTGGCGTCCTCACTTTCATGACGTCATCTGCTTCTGTCATGCGCATTCTTTCAGTGTCCTCATAACTCCTAAGTTTTACTTTGAATTCAGTAAACTGTATGTCTGATTCACTTTGTGTTATATGGACGGAAAAAGGTTTAAATGTCTCTGGCAGTCCTTTTAAAACCATCGCCACGAGTAAACCATCACTAAGAATTTCCTCTGCATTTCTCAGGGCTGTAATAAGTGTCTCTGCACGTATGACATATTCAGTCACACTTTCACCGCTCTCCTTCCTCAATGAAGTCAGTTCAGTGTAAAGACTGATGATTCTTGGTTTACCTTTTCCAGCATAGTAGTCTCTTAATATTTTCAATGCTTTTCGACCATCGTCGGCAGCTTCTCTCATCACGAGTGACTTGAATTGAATCAGCTCGGCATATGCCATTTCATTTTTCTCTTCGTCGGTGTCAGCCGGTACACTCACGTCGTCGGCCGGTTCCTCCACGTCGTCGGCCGGTACACCCACGTCGTCGGCCGGTACATCCGCGTCGTCGGCCGGTACATCCGCGTCGTCGGCCGGTACATTCGCGTCGTCGGCCGGTACATCCACGTCGTCTGTATTTCTCCCCAATATGGTGTCTTTCAGACCTTGGAGTTTAAGATGTCCCAGAACTCTCGTCTCCCATAGTTCATAATTGTTTTCATCTCCGTCGAAGGTTAGCCGCGCCCATCGGCTACTTGAATCGACGACGCGTTTGTTCATGGTGCTAGTTAGCATTTCAGTAGTTGCTCACCAAAAACGCTCGTCCTTATTGACTCCAATCTCCAAAGATTCACCCGCGCTCATTGTCGTTGTCCAGAGCTTTTCCGGGTTTATTCTGAGCTCTTCCTGGAGTTTTAGCTGGGCTTTAGCTGGGCTGTATCTGGGCTCTGCTGGGCCCATAACCTGTCAGCAGGTAGCGTCACTCAGTCGGAATCTGAGCGTGCAACTGTCCAGATAAGCCGTCATCACGGAGGATAAAAATGACCAAGAGTCAGCATTCTGGTTTGTTCACCACAAGGGGGAATAACAATTTATTCAGTTGACATGTCAGCTTATATACATACACATGTGTGCTTAATTAAGTGACAGGAAGTGCGTGTCCTTTCAAAATAAAATGGGTTTGACAAATGAAAGCATAATAATTCCACTCAACACATATTATCACAGCATCTAAATGAACCAACTATAGAACACTGGACTATGGTAAAACATGTACTCAGATATTTGAAACAAACAAAGGACAAGGCATTGTACTATAGAAAATGTGAAAATGATTTACATGTGACTGCCCATAGTGACGCAGATTGGGCTACAGACATCGCTGACAGAAAAAGTGTTACGGGTTACTGCACCAGTTTAAATGAAAAGGGTACTTTAGTATCATGGAAAACAAAGAAACAACCAACTGTTGCATTATCTACCTGTGAAGCAGAATATATAGCCTTATCAGCAACCGCACAAGAATGTCTGTATTTGTCACAACTGTTGCAGAGCATGTACAAACATCAAATGAAGCCACCCAAAATATTTGAAGATAATCAAGGGACAATAGCTCTGACAAAGAATCCTGTAAACAGAAACAGATGTAAACACATTGACATCAAATATCATTTTGTGAGATCGAGTGTCAACGCAGGAAAACTGAATTTGGAATACTGTCAAACAGATTTAATGGTGGCGGATGTTTTTACAAAGCCTGCAACAAAAGCCAAGTTAATGAAGTTCGAAAAATACATTTTCGGAATGTAAATAATGTAAATAACGTTTTGTTTGGTACTGTTTTGTTATTGTTTGATTTTGATTGTTTGGTTTTTGACAAAATGAACGCAAGTAGGGGTGTTGAGTGGAATTATTATGCTTTCATTTGTCAAACCCATTTTATTTTGAAAGGACACACACTTCCTGTCACATAATTAAGAACACATGTGTATGTATACTGTATAAGGTGACGTGTCAACTGAATAAACAGTCATTCCACTTTGTGGTGAACAAACAAGAACGCTGACTCTTGGTCATTTTTATCCTCCGTGATGACGGCTTATCTGGACAAATGCACGCTCAGATTCCGCTGAGTGACGCTACCTGCTGACAAATGGATTCCATCTCTCCACATCAGACTGGGTTTTCCCTAAAGGGCACTCCAGTTTTCTACAAAATCGTATGTTATTTTCAGAACACCATCTGGACACCCAACGGTTGAAAGCTGACCTACAGCTAAACATGTCACCACTGGTCATCTTGGGGAGTGGGCCGGAGAAAACTCCGGAGTCTGACATAGTTTTTGCAAAGTTACACACCAAAGTAACATCAATTTTAGTGATCTCTGATTTGTGTAACAAAGTGTAATTTTTGCTGATGTGAATAATGATATTACTGTATTTAGCCTTAGCTTTATGAAGCTTTAGCTTTCATGAAAGACACATTTTTTCACAAAGATGGCCTCCTTTACTCCTTTCTCAAACCATTGTTCCTCTCTATCAAGGATGTGAACATCTTCAGTAAAGGAGGCCATCTTTGTGAAAAGAAACTGCCCATCATTAAACAGAGGTGGAGGCCTCTGGGTTCAACTGTCCCCCTCTTACAATGCTGTTATTGCTAGTATCACTCAGCCCTCTGTGAATAGCAAACAACCATCAGGGTGCTAACGATCCATCGTCAGGCTGATGGTCCTCCTTGATCATGTGAGCAGCTGGTTTCAGGCTGTCATCAGCAAACTGGTTGATCCACTGTGAGAGGGTGCTATTTATAAGACTGAGCTGAATACAGCAGCTCAGACTGAGGAAGTCTTTCGGACGAAAGACGAAACGTTTCTACAGTTTTTTTGCTTTGTGTCGTTTTGTTTTTTGAATGTCCAGAGGACCAGACTTAGCTTTTTTAGATACCCTCTATTCATTTTACTTACTCAAAGATATCCTGAAAGATAAGACCTTGGTGGAATAGGTTTTAGGTTTAGATGACAAGAAGATTTTTGACCAGTTTAACTTTTTTTTTTCATTCATTCAATCTTATTTAGACAGATTAATCCCATTGCACTTGCAAGGGCAGCCTTTCACAACAGGTTACACAGAAGGCATAGACATGGAGACCATGAGAATCTGCCACGGACAGTGTGCTAGGCGTTTTTTCATATGCTTATCAGGCCCCAGCTCACAGACAGACTGGTGTCCTTGGACTGCCAGCACGATCAAATCAGCCCCTCAGCTCCTCTCTCTGAGAGAGAAATAACTCTCTGCTAACTCAAACACATGGTTCATGGGCAGTTGACATTCTCAGCCATAGTAGTTAAAAATATCCATAAACCTTGACCAGAATTCCCTGACAGTGGCAGCTTTAGCTCTCCAGAATATAGAAAGTTTCAATACAGGTTTCAAATGTCCATGATAAGTGAGTGACTTAACAAAACATTTACCTTGCAATTTTATATGCACATGCTCAAACATTCTGTGAGAGATGTATGACCCTGTGACTCACACAAGGAGCCCAACAAGCTCCTGCTAACCTTCCTTGGCTTTTAAAAAAATCTTGAAAGCCCTGCACATTTTAACGCTTCATATAAGGGCATTTGTTAACGTTCATTTCAGCCAAAGTGAGAGAGGTCGATAGTTCCTTCTTTTGGTCCAACGTTGTGAGAAAACTAAAACTGCATGAAGGACAACCAGCAGAAATGGAAAGCCTGAAGAAGATGGTCTTAAAAATATGTCAATGATTACATAGAGTCTTCATGAATGGTTTTTAAGACCTAAAAAAAGCTACGGTAAGTCTGGTCCTCTGGACATTCAAAAAATAAAACAAAGCAAAGCAAAAAAAAAACTGTAGAAACGTTTCGTCTTTCGTCCGAAAGACTTCCTCAGTCTGAGCTGCTGTATTCAGCTCAGTCTTATAAATAGCACCCTCTCACAGTGGATCAACCAGTTGGCTGATGACAGCCGAAACCAGCTGCTCACATGATCAAGGAGGACCATCAGCCTAACGATGGATCGTTAGCACCCTGATGGTTGTTTGCTATTCACAGAGGGCTGAGTGATACTAGCAATAACAGCATTGTAAGAGGGGGACAGTTGAACCCGGAGGCCTCCACCTCTGTTTAATGATGGACGGTTTCTTTTCACAAAGATGGCCTCCTTTACTCCTCTCTCAAACCATTGTTCCTCTCTATCAAGGATGTGAACATCTTCATCCCTGAAAGAGTGACCTGCGCCTGGAGATGAGTGTAGA
>JBBPBX010035912.1:0-23757 GCA_038048925.1 Garcialebias charrua | reverse complement strand
GCCTGGGGGGAAACACCTACTTTTCCTTGCTGGACCAAGGGAAAGCATATCATCAGGGATTCATGGACAGAGACAGCAGGCATTTAACAGCCTTTGTGACCCCCTGGGGTCTATACGAGTGGATACGAATCCCATTCGGCCTGATGAATGCGCCCGCAGCTTTTCAGCGCTGCATGGAACAATGCTTAGCAGATTTGAGGGATGAAATGTGTGTACCATATCTTGATGATGTTCTTGTGTTTAGCAGGACATTTGAAGATCATGTCAGCCATGTCCGAGCAGTGTTGCAACGTCTGAGGCAGCATGGGATCAAGCTAAAACCTAAAAAGTGTGACCTGTTTAAAGCTGAGGTGCGGTACCTGGGCAGGATCGTGTCTGCTGAGGGCAACAGGATGGATCCAGCTGACACTAATGCTGTAAGAGCCCTAAAGCATAAACATCCTGCGAATGTTGGTGAGTTGAGAGCAATTCTTGGACTTTTGAGCTATTACAGGCAGTATATAAAGGACTTTTCACGTATTGCTAGTCCCTTATATGATCTGTTAAAAGCACCTACAAAGCATGAGCCGTTAACAAACAAAAAGAGAAAGTGGCCAACAAAAACTGGCAGCAGAGCTGTCCCATCCAGTACAATCATTCATTGGACTGAAAAACACCAGTTGATCCTGGAACAACTCATTGACTTCCTTGTCAACCCCCCTATACTTGGCTTCCCAGATTTCTCACAGCCATTTGTTCTTCACACAGATGCGTCAAATCTGGGTCTAGGTGCTGTGCTATACCAAAAGCAGAGTGGAAAGCTTCGTGTGATTGCCTATGGCTCGCGCACCCTAACAGCTGCAGAGAAAAATTATCATTTGCATTCGGGGAAGTTGGAGTTCCTCGCCCTTAAATGGGCTGTAACAGAGAAATTCAGAGACTATTTATATTATGCCCCATTTTTCACTGTCTATAGTGACAATAATCCACTCACATACGTGTTGTCATCTGCCAAACTAAATGCAACAGGATGCCGATGGGTTGCAGAGCTGGCAGATTTTCATTTCTCTGTGAAATACAGGCCAGGAAAGGAAAATGTGGACGCAGATAGTTTATCCCGAATGCCTCTAGATGCAGAGTTTTTTATGAAAGAGTGTTCAGAAGAAATGCCATCTGACGTCATTGGGGCAACTACAGAAGCTGTAAAAAATCAAGATGAGTCCAGTGTGTCGTGGTCCATGTGTGTCTCAGTAGCATCTGCAGATTTGACCCCTGACACATCCATCATCCCACTAACACCAGAACAGATTCAGAATGACCAAAGAAATGATCCAGTTCTGGGACCAGTGATCCAGTTAAAACTAACCGCAAGCAAACCGTCAGGTGCACAACTCAAGCAACTTAGTCCACAAGTGGGGTGTTTGCTAAGAGAGTGGGACAAGTTGGAAATTGATGAAAGTGGGGTGTTGCACAGAAAGACAACAAGCAAAAAACAACTTGTACTCCCAGAAAAATATAAAAATACAGTGTTGAGGGAACTTCATGACGAAATGGGCCACCAAGGTGTCGACAGGACATCATCCCTGATACGGGACAGGTTTCATTGGCCATATATGCAGCGTGAGATAGAGAGCTATGTCATGAGAAGATGTGAATGTCTCAAACATAAGAAACCTAGTCAGGAAACAAGGGCTCCCCTCACCAATATAGTAACAACTCAACCATTTGAACTTGTCTCTGTTGATTTCCTACATCTCGAAAAATGTCTAGGGGGTTATGAGTACATCTTGGTGATTATTGATCATTTTACCCGCTTTGCCCAGGCCTATGCCACCACTTCCAAATCAGCTAAAACAGCTGCGGACAAGATCTTTAATGATTACGCCATGAAATTTGGTTTTCCTGCTCGTATTCACCACGACCAGGGTGGTGAATTTGAGAATCAACTATTCACACAACTAAAAAAATACTGTGGAATTGCAGGGTCCAGAACCACTCCCTACCACCCGCAAGGAAATGGACAAGTTGAAAGATTCAACCGGACATTACTCCAAATGCTTCGGACACTTACAGACAAACAGAAACACAACTGGAAGGATTCATTAAACAAAATGATCTATGCATATAACTGTACTCGGAGTGAGGTGACAGGTTTCTCCCCCTTTCAGTTGTTGTATGGGCGTTCTCCCCGATTGCCAGTTGACATGCTGTTTAATTTGACTCCAGAACAAGCAGACCATAATCATCATGGCTATATGGAAAAGTGGAAGCAAGGCATGGAGGAGGCTTATGGAATCGTCAGAGAAAATGCCCAGAAAGCCGGCCAGAGGAGTAAGAAATTGTACAACCGCAAGGTGAATAGTTCAGTACTACAACCAGGTGATCGTGTTTTAGTACGCAATTTGACACCTCGTGGGGGCCCAGGAAAACTGAGGAATCATTGGGAGGACATTGTTCATGTTGTTGTACGCCAGGTAAATGAAAATGTCCCAGTTTATGAACTCAAACCTGAAAAGGGTCAAAGAAGGTCAAGGGTCCTTCATCGCAATCTGCTCCTCCCATGTGACTCTTTGCCCCTTGAGATTCCAGTCCAGACTGGAAAGAAGAGGAGAAAAATGTTAAATAACAAAGGAGTGGAGCAGGCAGAGGAAGAGGATGATGATGCTGACGCTGACGAATACTATCCTGTGCTATTTCACCAGCCAGCCCAGCCTGAGAAAGTAAGTCATATGCCTGCAAGCACAACCCAAGAGCTAGGAGATATCCAGTTTGAACAGAGCATAGCTCCTGAAATGGATCATAAACAAGGAGAAACAACTGTGATGGAATATGAAGAGTCTGGCTCTTGTAACGAGGAACAAATGATGGAGGATGCTACTGAACAACCTGCTTCAACTGGGATCATGGAGGATGCTACTGAACAACCTGCTTCAACTGGGATCATCAGAGAGGGAGTTCAGGCTCCTGAAGAAGCTCAACGACCGCAACGGCTTCATAGGAAGCCCAAAGTTTTTACATATGAGAGGCTTGGATCTCCAGTCTGCTATAACCTAAGGACTCCACCACAGCCCCCATACTTCACAATGCCATGGATGAACATTGTTCACCCGTACTACATCTCATATGACTATCAGAGATGAGAGCAGGACATGGTGCACCACTGAACTGAAAGAATGGACACACATTGGGGTCATAGCATGATGGACTGTTTATTATAACATTCACAATGAGGGACTATTCTCTACGTGAACTGACATTATTGGCATCCAAGCCGCAATGTACTGGTCAATGAACTCTTGTTATGGAGTCACGGGATGACCACTAAGATGATGGACAAGTAGTGACTTTCATGTTTAAAACATGGACACTGGGTGTTTACCCTCAAAATGAGAATGTATGAAAAGAGTTCCAGTCTGTAAGTAGATTGAGTGACTTAAGGAATATTTTTAAGACTGATGGGTTGCTTCTCATGCTTTACTACTTTCCCAACATCGCATGAGTTGAGATGTTGGGGACAACATCTATTTTGTGGGGGAGTGTGTTACAGGGTATGATATTCATTTGACCGTGTTCATATTAGATCCAATTGTTTGATTATCTGCATTAATTTAGCTTGATTTGGTGTGTGCATGGAATGTAGTGGGGCTTTTGAAAGAATGGTGCGTTGGCGCAATAGTCAAAAGAGTCCACTAGGGGGACTCGTGCGCTCTTTACATTTAATACAAGAGTAAGTAAAGA
The DNA here is from genome assembly GCA_038048925.1 of Garcialebias charrua. Classification (NCBI taxonomy): domain Eukaryota; kingdom Metazoa; phylum Chordata; class Actinopteri; order Cyprinodontiformes; family Rivulidae; genus Garcialebias; species Garcialebias charrua. The sequence goes on along the minus strand of JBBPBX010035912.1, from coordinate 20,040 downwards.
CGCACTGGTTTCAACTAGTCATCTCTTTTCTTATAATTGTCCTTTTTTATAAGGTAAGAAGTTAGATTAAACTTTCAGGAAAATGATATGAGTGAATGCTAGCCCTGTATGTGCGAGTTTGTATATGTTTAGTTTGTTTTGTGTCACGTATTAGTTATCTTGTTTTAATGTAATGTGTGAAGAGTGTTTGGCTAGCTACTTAGCTCTGTTGCTAACGTTAATAAGCCGTTAGCAACCTCTTCTGTTCGGCAGTTGGTTGATTAGCTTAAATGAGGATAACTGTAATTTTTATGAAGTACAAGTAATGTACTGTTCTTCATCATTTTGATATTCCTATTTTGCTCTTTATTAAATTACTTCTGACAGTAAGGTAACAACATTAATTCAAAGTAAAATGTTTAGATATTGTTGAGTAACTGTAATGTGAAATACTTGATTTTCTCTAAAAGAAATGTGGTGTTTACTTGTATTTAGAAAGGTTAAGAGTTGTACAAGGAAATATTTATAATTGTAATTTTTATGAAGTACAAGTACTGTAATGTACTGTTCTTCATCATTTTGATACAGTGTATTCCTATTTTTCTCTTTATTAATTTACTTCTGACAGTAAGGTAACAACATTAATTCAAAGTAAAATGTTTAGATATTGTTGAGTAACTGTAATGTGAAATACTTGATTTCCTCTAAAAGAAATGTGGTGTTTACTTGTATTTAGAAAAGTTAAGAGTTGTATAAGGAAATATTTCTGTGTTTTGCTTTTGACGTTCGGCTCTTTACATTTAATACAAGAGTAAGTAAAGACGCACTGGTTTCAACTAGTCATCTCTTTTCTTATAATTGTCCTTTTTTATAAGGGACAACACAGGCACACAGTCAGTCCGAGCACAGGAGCTTATTTTGGGACACATGCAGCTGGAAACGGTCTTCTTCTTCTTCTTGGGTCGGTGTACTCCTCTGGAAGTGGTAATGCACAGCGCCACAGCGTCCCTAGTGGCCAAAAGTGGTACTGCACAATTTTTCTGGCAAAGTGAAAAAGGCTGATATCTGAGTCAAAAATTGGTCGAAAAATATGGAAAAAAATCCATAAATAGGTTGCATCGGATTATAGGTCGCAGGCCTTGAAAAAACCATAAAAAGGTGCGACCTATAATCCGAAAAATACGGTATCCGGATTTTGGGATTTTTTAAGGATCATTGCAGTCCATTTACGGGAATATCCGGAAATATAAGTATAAGTATATGTGACGGATACAGAGATATACGATATCAGATCCTACCGTATATCTATGGTATTAGTGCAGTGCCAGTTCCCCTCCAGGGGCCCTGGAAGCCGTGACCCCCTGGGGGTCAACCAAGTTGGGGAGAAGGCCTTTTTTTCGATGTGCTACCAGGTTGCTCTGATCGAGAGTGATCGAGGGCAGATGTAACCTGTCGTCCTTATTAGACAGAAGTGGAGCAGAATGTCTGTTTTCTCTCTCCTTGTTTTGGGTCATGGGACTGAGAAGCTGCGAGTTTTGTAAACGAGCAGATCTCCTGACCCCAATCTGTTTCTTGGTTGGGTCCAGTTTACTGGTCCTCGGCCTTAACAGAGCGTTGGAACCAGACACACCGGCCAGGGTCTGTGTTTTACCTGTTGGGAGAATATTGTTTAAGAGCAGAGCTGAACCAGCACAGTGAGAAAGGTCACGTGCTGCTGGATCATTGCTTGGACATTGCGTGTCACTCATTAGTAATAAAGGGTCAGCTGTAACGTGAGAACGTGGAGATGATTCTTTGTGCTTGGCAGACTTTAAATTGTTTGGTGATAGAGAGCCCAGTTCCCTTCGAATAACAGGAAGAGGAATCTGATTCAGCTCTGATTTGTTTACACACACGGCAGCTTGAACACAATTGCTTTTGTGAACGTGTGAAGCTTATGGTTGCCTGTGGGCATCTGACGTGCCCCCCCCCCCGTCGTTAGATTCTATCGGCGCGCCTCCCTGAGGCGCGGACATGTCACGTGTTTGCTTGGTTAGTGTATTGGGCAATGTATTGGGCAGCACGGTGGCACAACTGGTAGAGCTGCTGCCTCTCAGCGAGAAGGTTGCCGGTTCAAATCCCGGTCCGGGGCCTTTCTGGGTGGAGTTTGCATGTTCTCCCCGTGCATGCGTGGGTTTCCTCCGGGTACTCCGGTTTCCTCCCACAGACCAAAAAACATGCTTGTTAGGCTGATTGGTGACTCTAAATTGACCCTAGGTGTGAGTGTGAGAGTGGATGGTTGTTTGGTGTGAGTGAGACAGGTCCCTCTTGTAAATGAGTCCCCGTGACTCAACGAGGCTAGCCTGTATAAATAAAGGTTGAATGAATGAATGAAAAATTGACCGCCCCGTCGTTCACAATGGAGCTGGGGCTGGAGCACGTGACCCCCCTCACCTGTCTCCATGAGGGGTGGGGGCCTGCTTGCAGATGCCTCTGTGCCTGTCCGCTACAGACGGAGCAGAGGCACCCTGCCGGGGCTCATTGATTAGGCTAACACCCCGTGAGCCGTGAGGGAGGGGGGGGGAACGGCCCCCTCCCTTTATGATGGCTGGCAGGCCAGAGGGACCTGTTCTGCTGAAGTTACTTGTGTTTTGTTGTTGTTTGTTGTTGTTTTTTTATTTTTTTTTAGAGTCAATAAAACAGAGACGGGCTGTTTTTTTAGCTTTATTCGTGCTTAAGTGTAACGACATGTTTGATTTTATGTCACTCACAGCAGGAAAAACATGATTTGTGCATGCAACAGAGTTACCAGCTTTTTTTACCGTGCTACAAATAAAGTCTGGACATGAAAGGATCATTCCCCGTACCTCGTGGGTGGGTGATCGTGTAGAGTCAAGACGTGAACCTGCAGTTCATCAGGCACGCTTTTGTCTGGTGTCCCCGTTCGCCGAGGATGCCCTGTGTCTGACCACCTGCCGGGGGACAAACCTGTTTTTGCTCCATGCATGCTTGGTACGAGGTGGGTCCGGCGGTGGTCTCTGCCGATGCTCATCCTCGTACACCGGCCACTTCTGCGGTGGGGCACGCGTTGCCGAGCGGTGTCGAGGCTGCGCAGGTCTCCCTCCAGCAGACTCCCTGGGGGGGTAGGGGGTGGCGAAGCTTCTCCTGGGAATGCCCACCCGGAGGGCTTCAGCCTGTTTGCGCCTTTGGTCCAGCTTGGTCTGAATTCGATCCAAAGTTTTCCCAAACAATCCCGTCGGCTCTATCGAGTAGTGGAGAAAAGGCACCTTTTGTCCCTCGAGGAGATCAGTTAAAGTCATCCACAGATGGCGTATTGCGATGACCACTTCCACCATGCCTCTGCCTTGAGCAACAGCGGCTGTCCCCATCATGCGGAGTACGAAGTCTGTTGCCCTTGGGGCTTCATCCAGCAAGTCAGCGGCAGCTTGCTTGTCCGACGTTACCTGGAGCTGTTGTAGCTTTTCAGCTAGGTAAGCCTGCATCAACGCAAACACGTTCATGGCACGCGCCGCAAGTCCCTGAGCTCTGTAGCATTTCTCGAGCAGAGAAGCTGAGGCTCGACAAGCTTTGCTGGGAAGAGTTGGTTTTGTCCTGGATGACTTGGGAGCCAGGTGAGATGCCAGTGTGTCCTCAATTTGAGGTACGTTGGCTATTCCCACCTCATCCATCCTGTCCACGTCGAGGAACTGTGAGAGTAATAAGAGCATGGAAGCTCTGGGCTGAGGCCAGGTGCGAGTTAGTTCTGTGAGGAAGTTCGGGAACACGGGCATCCTTTGCCTCGTGGCGGCCTGCTGCTTTGAGTAAAAATAGTTTCCTGCCAGCCTTGTGACCTGTTGACGAGGCGGAGGCTCTGGCCATGGAATGTGCAGCGAGTCCGCTGCTCTGTGACACAGGTCGAACAGAGCAGGGATAGAAAAGTCAGTTTCCGGGAGCACCGGTACCGGGGTTTGGGAGAGGTCTTCTCCCTGTTCCTCGAATTCGACGTCTGCGTCCTCCGCGGAAAATTCGCCTGAGGCTGAAATCGAGATCTTGTCCTCGTTTATCATGCCTCGAGTGTCGAATTTGACTGTTAAGTCCACCATAGGAGCCAGCACGTCAGGGTTGTCACCCCATTCGACTCGTGTGCTGTTGTGCAGAGCCAAGTTCTCAAGCTCCAGCGTGGGAGTGAGGGTCCCGGTGGTGCCCGCTTCTGCTGGCACTGCTGGGGCGCCCATGGCCTTGGCGACAAGGTCAACCCGGTGCCGCAGCACCGCCTCCATCATCTGGCTGCAGTGTGGGCAAAAGTCGGGCTCATCCAGCGCTGTTTTTGCGTGTAACATTCCCAGGCAGACGGGACAGGCCTCATGGGTGTCCGTCGCCGCGAGGGAGAAACCGCATCCACTAGGACAGGTGCACGAAGTTGAGCTCGCTGTCCTGCTGGTTTTCCTTGGAAGTCTTGTCTTTCGCTTTCCTTTCTCAGAAGGCATGTCCGAGATAAGGCGAGCGAGTCCTTCCATAATCCTTTTTCTTTTAATTTGTTTAGACGTCTCCTTTGTTGTGTCGCTTTCGCTGGCTAGCCCGCTACGAATTAGCAGGGGTAGCGGTTGTGACGCAGTTAGCGCCGTCGAGCGAAGTAGTCTGTGGAGAGAGGAGAAGAAAATACTTTGAGGTTAGGAGAAAATGTGCCGGACTAGCTTTCGCTAGTACAGCAGTACGCAGGAATAATTCTCTGTACGCTCTGTGTAGGGAGCAAGCTCACCTCTGGTTGAGCGATGAAGCAACAGAGAAGTCACGCGAAGCGAGGTAGTTCAGGTTTAAGCGAGGTGAAGGGCAAAAAAGAGAAAAATGGATGGGCGTCAGCCGCTTAAATACCCAGAGGGCGTGGCCTCTGGCGCGACGTTGACGCTCTAGCCGTAAAGGCGTGAATGTATTCCTTCAGGTAATCGTGCGGGGGTGCAATTCCCATAGCAAGTATGTTGCACCGAGAGAACTTGACTGAAAGGGAACATTGTAATAGTCCAGTCTAGACGTGACAAATGCATGAACTAGTTTTTCTGCATCATTTTTAGATAAGATGTTTCTAATTTTAGTGATATTACGCAGGTGGAAGAAGGTGGTTCTAGTAACGTTTTAAATGTGGGAGATAAAAGAAATGTCCTGTTTAAAAATAACACCAATATTTTTAACATTAGAGCTGTAGGCGAGATTCATGCCATCCAAGGCCAAAAGACTGAAAATTTTATTTGTAACATGCTCAGGTCCAAAAACTAAAACCTCAGTCTTGTCTGTGTTCAAAAGTAGAAAATTTAGGGTCATCCAGGTTTTTATGTCTTTAAGACATGCTTGTAGTCTAAGTATCTGATTGGTTTCATTGGGTTTCATGGACAAATATAACTGCGTGTCAGCATAACAATTAAAATGTATCCCACGCTGTTTAATAATTTTACCTAATGGAAGCATATATAAGGTAAAGAGTATTGGTCCTAGCACTGAACCTTGAGGAACTCCATGACTAACTTTGATGTATGATGAAAATGGTGTTACCGGTAATTACATTTACAAATTGGAATCTATCCAATAGATATGATTTAAACCAATTTAGAGCGACTTCTGTAATTCCAATATCCTATACAAGTACAGTATCTGTAATAGAATATTATGAACAACTGTATTTAGTGTGATATAACAAGCTTGATAAATATGAAGTCCTGTGTTTAAATTATTTTTAAATATTTGTTCTGCTCCAGAATGGTCCTGAGCCATCCCTCATTTCTTTATTTCTGTCCAAGCAGCCAGACATTTTTGTGATCTGTTAAAGTGGTTCTGTTTTTTTTAAAAGCTTTATGAATGTCTTTTAAAATAAAATAAGCCTTCAAAACCTCCAGAAAACCTGGAGAACTGTTAAACAAACCTTTTTAACACATTACAAGAACATCTGACAGGGGCAGATATAATAAGATTTCATCTTCTTTCTGCTCCCTTCATTTTATCCTACTTGTAATCTTGTATCTGATGAAACTGTCTTGTATTGTTCTTTTAAAATGAATGAATAAACATCAAATCAAATCAAATCTGACTCAGTGGTAGCAAACAAAAAGGAAATTGGGGTGGTTTAAAACTTTTCCCCGGTGCTGATAAAAGCAGATTCTGAGAGTCATCATAAGTATTGATCGGTTGACAGAACAAAATTACATTTTGCCGAAAGTTGTGGTCAAAAGTAACCGTGGTGTTTTATCCTGCACCCCCTCAGCTCATCTTGGTCTAGACCTGAGCGGTTCAAATGTAACATTTGTCCAACAGCATGTATAGGTTAGTAATTACCACTTGGATCCAGTTTGTTTAACATGTGCAGAAATCAGAACATGAAAACAGTTGCATTCGCAGCGGATTGTGTTCTGGAATGTTTTGTTCAATAACGTCCCTCATTGTCTGCTCATGTTCCTCACACACATGCAAGCAATGTACCGGTATTCTTACTCAAATAAATAAAACACTCCTATACAAACATGTCATTGTGTGTGTTTAGTATCTCTGCCAGCTTAAAAGCAACCACATGTTTCCGACATGAAAATAACCTGTTTTCATAAATAAATGTGATTCAGCGACTTGCAAAATAGCCTGACTTGATTTATTGAGTCAAACGGCTGATAATGTTTTCAAAGGTAAAACACATTGATGTGTGGAGGCTGTGATCATTTTCCAGGACAAACTATTTCACCTTCACTCATGAGATAAGGCTTATTTCACCTAAGTGATGAATGACACTAAACAGAAGTGGTTTGGATATCTTTGTGTGATCACTGGTGAGAAAAAGCACCTGAAATACGTCCTCATACGTCCGTATGCTACCCTTTTTCGTGCCCTCTCCGGGTCGGGGAGGAGGTCCTTACCCAAGTGGAGGAGTTTAAGTATCTCGGGATCTTGTTCACGAATGAGGGAAAACTGGAGCGTGAGATCGATAGGCGGATAGGTGCAGCGTCCGCAGTGAAGCGGGCGCTGTACCGGTCTGTCGTGGTGAAGAGAGAGCTGAGTCAAAAGGCAAAGCTCTCAATTTACCGATCGATCTACGTTCCCACCCTCATCTATGGTCATGAGCTTTGGGTTATGACCGAAAGAACAAGATCTCGGATACAAGCGGCTGAAATGAGTTTTCTCCGCAGGGTGTCTGGACTCTCCCTTAGAGATAGGGTGAGAAGCTCAGTCATCCGGGAGGGACTCGGAGTAGAGCCGCTGCTTCTCCACATCGAGAGGAGCCAGTTGAGGTGGCTCGGGCATCTGGTTAGGATGCCTCCTGGACGCCTCCCTGGTGAGGTGTTCCGGGCATGTCCCACCGGGAGGAGACCCAGAGGAAGACCCAGGACGCGCTGGAGGGACTATGTTTCTCGGCTGGCCTGGGAACGCCTTGGGATTCCCCCAGAGGAGCTGCTCCAAGTGGCTGGGGAGAGGGAAGTCTGGGCCTCCCTACTTAGGCTGCTACCCCCGCGACCCGACCCCGGATAAGCGGAAGAAAATGGATGGATGGATGGACGTCCGTATGCTCTTTGTGGACTTCACATCTGCCTTCAACACCATGATCCCAAACCCTGATGGACAAACTATTTACACTAGGACTGAGTCCCTCCATTTGTAACTGGGTCCTAGACTTCTTAACAAGCAGACCACAGTCAGTGAGGATCCACAACTTCTCCTCCTCCACCATAACCCTCAGCACTGGCTCTCCTCAAGGATGTGTGTTGAGCCCTCTCCTGTTCACTCTGCTCACGTATGATTGTGCAGCTACCCATCCAGGCTGTCATATTGTAAAGTTTGCAGATGATACAGCTGTGGTGGGATGCATCACAAACAATGATGAGTCCAGCTACAGGCAGGAGGTGGAACACCTGGAGAGCTGGTGCAAAGAGAATAACCTTCACATGAATGTGAAGAAGACAAAGGAGATGATTGTGGACTTCAGAAGGAACAAACACACCCACACCCCACTGAACATAAGAGGATCTGCAGTGGAAGTGGTCTCCAGCTACAAGTACTTGGGTGTACACTTGAATGATAACCTCAGCTGGAGCAACAACACCACCAGCCTGATCAAGAAAGGTCATCAGAGACTCTACTTCCTCAGACGGCTGAGACGAGCTGGTCTGAGCAGCCCAGTCCTCACCTCCTTCTACAGGTGTGCAGTGGAGAGCATCCTGTGCTCCAGCATCAACGTGTGGCATGGAGGCTGCACAGTTGCAGAAAGAAAAGCTTTACAGAGAGTGGTGAAGGCTGCACAGAAGACTGTTGGAGTCAGTCTCCCCACCATCACAGACATTTACACCTCCAGATGCAGGAAGAGGGCCACCTGCATCATGAAGGACCCCACTCACCCTGCACACACACTTTTTGCCCCACTCCCCTCAGGAAGGAGGTTGAGGAGCATTAAGTATAGAACCACTAGACTGAGGAACAGTTTCTACCCTGAGGCTGTTAGACTCATGAATATCTAACCAGAATAATCACTGTGAAATATCACATCATCTTGCTGCTGATCTGTTTCATGTTGTTGCTGATCTGTTTCTTGTTGCTGTGTTCATTCGTGCTCATCTGCTCATACAGACTCATGTTCGTGCTGCTGTTTGGAGTTGTGTTTTTCTATGATATTAATGCTTAGTGTATTTTTAGCTGATGTTTTTCTTAGTTCAAATCTTAGATGTTATTACTGTTTTTCTTTACTTTTTATTGTTGGATGTAACTGGGACCCTGTGTACGTAATTTCGTTACATCACATGTACCACATGTGGTGCAAATGACAATAAAGAATCTCTGACTCTGACTCTGAAAGAAGTTGATGTGGGAGCCGAACTTTGGAGGCTTCACTTTGGATTTATGCAAACGATGATAATCCATCTCCCCTTTAGCATCTTTAAATGGGTACAGACCTATTTTTTGACCAACAAAAAAAAAAGCCCCTTGGTTCTCCTGTTGCTGCTTAACAATCTCATGGTACACAATTCTCAGGATGAAAATATCTCTTCCTCGCAGACGCTTGGCCATGGTCTCTGTCACGAGAGCTATCTTTTAGTCCTTATTTTGGGACTTATTTACAAACTTCCATGTGAAGTTTATTTAGATACATGTTCTTTTCCATCCTTTTGGCGAGGCCTTCTGGAGGACTCCAATGTTTGCAGTCCCTTGTTAATTCTACGTGAGTGAGGATAGCCGCAGGACCTTGCGACAAGTCCTCACTCCAGCCTTCTCCAGTAACGGGTTTTTTAACTTTTATCCTAGCACACGAGTATTACCCGATGTGTCTCAAGATTAGTTAGAATTAAGGCTGAGTCGAGGTAATTCAACCAGACTGTTACTGTCTCCATCTAAACGTCACACCCATTATTTTCACTCCGATAGATAGTCCGACTTAGCAGAATGGAGTCAGATCGTACCTCACGGAGAAACGTATATTAAACGACAGCTTACCTCTGTAGATGGTTATTGTTATCCGTCTGGTAAATTTTAGAACCTAGGAAAATAAGGTTCCAGGATGTTGTTTATATCTTTTTAGCCAAAACAACCATTTAAAACCTCCAGTAATCTAGTTGTTATCTTTGAACCAAGTTTTCCATCATTTAATATCAAGGTGAGTCGAAGGAAAAATCCAAATTTGTACGTTTTATATGTTTCTTTATTATTTAATTGCAAGGGAACAGCATAAGCACTACTTACTACAGAAAAAGATTTAATCAGGTTACATAATTTGCATTTAAGAGAGTTAAGTGATTCACAGCTCACCAAAGATGTCCTCCACACGCTGGGCCTTAAGGTGTTTCTTGTAATTGAATTGAGTTGTACTTCAATGTATAATTTGTATAATCTTCAAAATGTTGGTTTATTCTACAATAATCTGATTCCGATCAAATATGTTTAATCCACCCAGGTAATCTTGGTGTGTTCCAACTTGTGTTTTTATCTCCACCAGGAAAACTTATTTTAATCCTATCAGGAAATCTTGTCACCTCCAGGTGATGCTGTTGTACTCCAATCAGAAGTCTGCACTTCCAGCAGACTGAACAAATCTTTGTTTAATCCCACATAGGAAAAGCTTGTGTTTTCAATCCTTCAGGAAAAACTTGTTTTGTAATCATCCACTTTAGAAATCTTCATTTAATCCTGTTATTATCCAGTCAGGAAAGTCTGCACTTCCAGTAGACTGAATAAGTCTTCGTTGTAATTCCACAGAAAAACTCCAGGTAATTCTGTCGTGTTAAAAATCCCAGTTGTGATCCATCAAAACTGTTCAAGGCCAAAAAATCTGGTGATCCTCCTAGGCAAAATCAATTATTCCTCCAAAGTGTTATCCATTCAAAGATATTGTAATCCATTCAGTTGTTCTGCGATGCTGATAAGCAAGGCCTTCAAAGCAGGCCTGAGGTTAAAATTAGAACATCGTGTTCTCCTGGCTTTTCATCCAAGGTCAGTCAGCTTCTAGCTGGCAGGTCTCACTCCGTGATCAGACCGGTTGACCCAAAACAATAACTGATTTTCCAATCTCCAGGATCCATTCGGCAAAATCAGCTTTAATCCATCAAAGATTGTTTTCCAAACATTCAGCTCGCTGCAGCCGCAACGAGCACTCCTTTTGTCCAGGAGAAAAACTCTTTTTGAGTTAATCCAATTTTCCCAAAGTATCCAGCAAATTCAAAGAATCCTTCATGACTTAAGCAACTTCAAAAGATGTTGTTTTGTTCCACAAAAATATTTTTAAATCAGGAAAAATAGTATTCCACAAAAAGGCAGCCTTTAATCCATCAATCCTTGTTGTGCAGCACTGACGATCAAAGCTCTTCAAAGCAGGATGTGACCAGAGAGACCATCCTGTTCTCTCAGACTTTAAACAATCAGCACTCAGTGACCAGGTCTCCAAGCCGATGTCCCTCTTTACACCAAGGGTTCAGAAAAATAGTATTTTCCTTGAAATGATGTTTAATCCATCATTTTATTCTGTGGTACTGACGAGAGACCTTCCTTAGCCGGCCGGAGCCTAAAATTGGAACATAGTGTACTTACAGAAACAACTCGCCTGCTGCACTCCTGACTCTCTGCTTTAATTCATCAAAGCTTGTTTTCCAAACATTCAGCTTGCTGCAGTCTGATCTCTCGACGCACAAAACTTCTCTTTAAACTTTTCCAGATTCAAAATCAATCAGCTCTCCGAATGCAGGCATCGATCCAAGTCTTCTTTCCACAATATAATTCTTCAAGGTTTTCCAAACATCTGCTCCGTGGTACCGACAACCAGGGCGTCAGAAGCGGTGTTCCCTTAGCTTAAACAAGCTGATAAGCCAGGACCCGTCAGAGCAGATCCCAATGCCGCAAAAACACTTCTTTCGTCCTGGAGTAAACTCTTTTTGAATCAATCCAATCTTCTTAAAGTATCTAGCAAATTCAACTAATTCCTCATGACTTCAGCATCTTCAACCAGTTGTATTCCATAATTAATGTTGAATCTTATCCAGAAATGTTGTTTTTGTTCCACAAAAATATTTCCAGATCAGGAAAAACAGTATTCCACAAACAAAGCAGCCTGTCAGCGTGCCGTCAGTGCTCGGTTCTGTCAAAATTACTTTAATCTTTCATCAACAGAGGAATCTCTGTAACTGATTTTTCCATCTTCATGCTTCAGTGGCTTTTTGCTGTCATAATAATTTAATCTTAATATAAATTTAGTTGTGGATAAACTGGGAAGATTATCCTACCTTTTTCTTGTCAGAAAGTGCCACAAGGGATTTCCAAAAGAATAGGAAAATTATTCCATCTCTGAAGCCAGTCCAAATTGTGAAGAAGTTTGGAAATATCCGGGCTGAGAGGCAAAAAAGCATTCCTTGTTGATCAAAAAGAAAAACCCTTTTTCGGATAATCCAATCTTCTTCTTTTCAGCTCCAGAGAGTTCAGTTATAATCCACAAGAATTCTTCAGGGGTCCAAAAAACTCAGCAATTTTTCTTCTCTTCCACAGCTTTTTTATAGCCCAGAAAGGGGGCTTCAGTTCCCCTCCTCAGAAAGTTACATCACTTTGATAGTGCTTCATTGGTCAAATGATGAGGTGACTTTTTACACCTCCTCTCAGTCCTCACTGACAGAGTTTGGTGACATAATTTCCTTAAATCCTTATTTAGTAGCTGGTGAGATCATAACTTCCGACAGCTGTTCAGCTCTCAGCAAAGCAATGACATAATCTTGCTCTTTTTCTCACCCTCCCCTGGCAAGACCTGATCTGGCCAGAAAGGTTTTCAACCTTCACCTACATTTACTCAAAACTGTGGAAAAAACACTCTTTTAATGTGCTGTGTAATATTCAAAACTATATTTTTCAACCCTCAGCAGTGAAGCATCCTTTAGTTTGCTGTGAATCAAAAAGAAAACATAAAATAACATACATTTTACCCACATACACAATCATATATTCAGTTAATTACTTGACACACACTTCACATAACCATTGCATGTCTGATTTTCTTTGTTGTAAATGCTTGCCCTTTCTAACAGGCTTTGAATCAACCTTGCAGCCTTCCTTCTGCTCTGCCAAAAAGTGTGCATGTTTTTATCTATCTGACCTATATTTCTTCTGCTCCCAAGCAGACCTGCTCAAGAGCGTATGTGTTATTATTTATTATAACTCCTTGTGTGTTTTCTCTGTGTGCAAGCTCATATCCTGATAAGAAGCCTCAGCTGTCTGCAATAACGCTTTGCTTCTGAATGTTTTAGTATGGATCCTTTAATATTCTTATTCTTATTATTTTGTTAAAATAAATTTTGTTACATTTAAACAGTCCTTGAAGCAAAAAACAAAAACTACCTTCCCAAATGACTCTTTTCTGTAGCTGTGTGAAAGTGCACAGCCCTCACTCTGAACAGACCCGAGTGTGTGTGTGTGCGCACGTGCACGTGTGCGTGCGTGTGTGTGCGCGTACGTGCCTGCTCCATGCTCTGCCTCTGTCAGAACACCAAAACTAACTAGTTTAAAGGTCTTTCTCTGTAACCAAACTCTCATTGCATCTCTGCAAGTCAAACTTTCTGCAGAACATGTAGAGTTTTACATGTTCTGTTCTGTTATTGGTGTGAGATGATAGATTCACTACTTTTTAAATACTTTTGATGAGAAGCCTAAGCCCTCTGCAACAAATGTTATCTCCTTTGACCTATATTTTCTCAGGGAGAGACCTGCTGCTCCACAGAGGCCTTGGTTTTTCTGCCTAGTGTGTGCATGTTAAAGGCCTGACAAAGGCCTGACTCAATTTTATTTCTTATAGCACAGGGTTAACCAAATTGCCATGCAATAACACAAAGATGGTTTACCAAAATACAAACAAAGCATATAAAAAGTAACAAACATACATCATGTTTTTCTGCTTATGAGTTTAAAATGCCATATAAATTAAACTAATCTAGGGTTACTGACGGTGTGTTATTACACCCTGCTCTGAGCCCTGTGCCAAAGGCAACTTACCATGTGTGTGTATATGTGTTGTAAAGATCTTTGTAGCAGTATAAGTCTGTTTTCAATATAAAAGTCCTGCACACTTCGACACCCACTCCTTGAAAACAGGCGGTGCTGCTCTAATCAAGTCCTTTAACACTCATCATGATTTTCTCGTCATCTGTGTCCATGCCATCTGGGACCCCGAGATGTCGTCGTCAGGTCACGCAGGATCCTTGGAGCCTCTGGACCCTGGATTGCTGTTCGCTTCTTCTCAACCTCCATCATGGTGTAGTCATCCTGGTTGGTTCCACGTGTGCCGCCCGGCTGAGGTGAGGTCGTCCTCCTCAGGTCATCTCCTCAGGTCATCTCCTCAGGTCATCTCCTCAGGTCATCTCCGGAGATCCTGTAGTGGTCAATGATTCTTCGTTCTCCCTTGTTGATCGAGCATCAGGATCAGCATTCTCCCTGGCCTCAGACATCCCTCAGGCGAGTAGGGAGCATTTTCATCCATCACCTGCTGATGCGGTGGTGTTGGCCTTGGGTCTTCATGAGTCAAGTCAGACTCTGAGTCAATGGGATCAGCTACTGCTGAACTGACTGGGATAGCGTCGTCAGGTTCTTCCGGCTTTAGCTGGGCCGGTTGTATCAGGACATTGTAAATAAGTAAATAAGTGAAATAAGTAAAGAAGTAAAGAAGTAAACTAAATTCTATATACTAGCAAGAGCGGGGGGGGTTTCAAGCGGTATTGGCTAAAATTATCAATTTCTTTCTGCTTTCGGAATCAAACCTCCTGGGTCGTACTTTGGGACTTTGCTCAGTAGCGTTGATTCTGGCACCGTCTTGTGTTTTACGGTGTGGACAGTCCTGACTTTTGGTTAGGTTTTGATGTTCTCCAGTCTGGTTTCTTCTGATGAAAGGAGGGACTTTGTCACAGTCCAGATGAATATTGCCCCAAAATTCCCAACGAGGGAGTATGGCTTGGCAGCTGTCATCCTTCAGTGGGGCAGGATGAATCACTTCAGCCTCCCAGTAACCCTGGTGGCATAATCCCATTAGTGGTCTACAGCCCCAATCACAGTGCCATTCAGGGGTTTCTTTGTCCAGATGAATCCAGTTACATCTCGTTGTCCTTTTTATGTTGTGATGCAGGAGCATTATCCAGGTCACAATTCCTTCAGGCAAAATCAGTAGATTGATTACCTTGAAGTGGGGTTTGTCAGGCCCCGTTAGGTTCTCAGCTTCTACTGCAGATACCCATTCAGGGGTGTTTCTCAGCTGGTACATCCAAGCTGGATAGCCTGCTAGCCTTACTCTTTCCCAGGTCTTGGTAAGATTTTCAACAGTTTCATTTCTGTCCCATGGTACGAAGATGTCTCTTTGCGTGGTGTCCCAGCAGGTCATGTTTGCATATTTGGATCTCCCATGGGAGACTTTTACATGCGTTAGGCTCCATGGTCTGATTCCGGCTTGATACAAAATAACCAACAACATAACTAAGCCTATTAACACTACGAATCCCCGCAGCAGGGTTCGTAGACAAGTTGCTTTATCCATTCTCATAATCCTTAAACAGTCCTTAGGTCGGTTAGGGGTCGCCATATCTTCATAGATTTGTGGTACATCTTCATAGATGTGTGGATCTTCTTCATTGATGTGTGGATCTGCATCGCTGTTTGAATCATCTCGACTTAGTCTACTTTCCAGACTTGTCATGTTGAGAGAGTTTCTTTTCAAAGACTTTGCTTCTTTTAGCTCTGGGCTTCCTCCTCGAGCGCCTGTGAGTTGTGGTCACTCGATCTTTGAGGAGCTCCAGATATAGTGGAGAGGGGTGTGGCCATCCAGGTTGCAATCTTTACCATACCCACTTCCACCGAATCACCAGCCATTCGGTAGGTTCAGGCTGGGGTCCTTCCAGGTGCCATTTCTGTTGGGGTTTGGGTCCCCATTTCAATCTGATACTTATTCCTTTTATCGTCATGTAGACCACATTAAATATCCATGGTGAGGTTGGAGGACAAAGCTTAGGGTGATATTCTTCTTGAGGTTCATCCAAATGAGACTTTCTGGTATTCGTTGGGCGCCATGTTAATTCTACGTGAGTGAGGATAGCCGCAGGACCTTGCGACAAGTCCTCACTCCAGCCTTCTCCAGTAACGGGTTTTTTAACTTTTATCCTAGCACACGAGTATTACCCGATGTGTCTCAAGATTAGTTAGAATTAAGGCTGAGTCGAGGTAATTCAACCAGACTGTTACTGTCTCCATCTAAACGTCACACCCATTATTTTCACTCCGATAGATAGTCCGACTTAGCAGAATGGAGTCAGATCGTACCTCACGGAGAAACGTATATTAAACGACAGCTTACCTCTGTAGATGGTTATTGTTATCCGTCTGGTAAATTTTAGAACCTAGGAAAATAAGGTTCCAGGATGTTGTTTATATCTTTTTAGCCAAAACAACCATTTAAAACCTCCAGTAATCTAGTTGTTATCTTTGAACCAAGTTTTCCATCATTTAATATCAAGGTGAGTCGAAGGAAAAATCCAAATTTGTACGTTTTATATGTTTCTTTATTATTTAATTGCAAGGGAACAGCATAAGCACTACTTACTACAGAAAAAGATTTAATCAGGTTACATAATTTGCATTTAAGAGAGTTAAGTGATTCACAGCTCACCAAAGATGTCCTCCACACGCTGGGCCTTAAGGTGTTTCTTGTAATTGAATTGAGTTGTACTTCAATGTATAATTTGTATAATCTTCAAAATGTTGGTTTATTCTACAATAATCTGATTCCGATCAAATATGTTTAATCCACCCAGGTAATCTTGGTGTGTTCCAACTTGTGTTTTTATCTCCACCAGGAAAACTTATTTTAATCCTATCAGGAAATCTTGTCACCTCCAGGTGATGCTGTTGTACTCCAATCAGAAGTCTGCACTTCCAGCAGACTGAACAAATCTTTGTTTAATCCCACATAGGAAAAGCTTGTGTTTTCAATCCTTCAGGAAAAACTTGTTTTGTAATCATCCACTTTAGAAATCTTCATTTAATCCTGTTATTATCCAGTCAGGAAAGTCTGCACTTCCAGTAGACTGAATAAGTCTTCGTTGTAATTCCACAGAAAAACTCCAGGTAATTCTGTCGTGTTAAAAATCCCAGTTGTGATCCATCAAAACTGTTCAAGGCCAAAAAATCTGGTGATCCTCCTAGGCAAAATCAATTATTCCTCCAAAGTGTTATCCATTCAAAGATATTGTAATCCATTCAGTTGTTCTGCGATGCTGATAAGCAAGGCCTTCAAAGCAGGCCTGAGGTTAAAATTAGAACATCGTGTTCTCCTGGCTTTTCATCCAAGGTCAGTCAGCTTCTAGCTGGCAGGTCTCACTCCGTGATCAGACCGGTTGACCCAAAACAATAACTGATTTTCCAATCTCCAGGATCCATTCGGCAAAATCAGCTTTAATCCATCAAAGATTGTTTTCCAAACATTCAGCTCGCTGCAGCCGCAACGAGCACTCCTTTTGTCCAGGAGAAAAACTCTTTTTGAGTTAATCCAATTTTCCCAAAGTATCCAGCAAATTCAAAGAATCCTTCATGACTTAAGCAACTTCAAAAGATGTTGTTTTGTTCCACAAAAATATTTTTAAATCAGGAAAAATAGTATTCCACAAAAAGGCAGCCTTTAATCCATCAATCCTTGTTGTGCAGCACTGACGATCAAAGCTCTTCAAAGCAGGATGTGACCAGAGAGACCATCCTGTTCTCTCAGACTTTAAACAATCAGCACTCAGTGACCAGGTCTCCAAGCCGATGTCCCTCTTTACACCAAGGGTTCAGAAAAATAGTATTTTCCTTGAAATGATGTTTAATCCATCATTTTATTCTGTGGTACTGACGAGAGACCTTCCTTAGCCGGCCGGAGCCTAAAATTGGAACATAGTGTACTTACAGAAACAACTCGCCTGCTGCACTCCTGACTCTCTGCTTTAATTCATCAAAGCTTGTTTTCCAAACATTCAGCTTGCTGCAGTCTGATCTCTCGACGCACAAAACTTCTCTTTAAACTTTTCCAGATTCAAAATCAATCAGCTCTCCGAATGCAGGCATCGATCCAAGTCTTCTTTCCACAATATAATTCTTCAAGGTTTTCCAAACATCTGCTCCGTGGTACCGACAACCAGGGCGTCAGAAGCGGTGTTCCCTTAGCTTAAACAAGCTGATAAGCCAGGACCCGTCAGAGCAGATCCCAATGCCGCAAAAACACTTCTTTCGTCCTGGAGTAAACTCTTTTTGAATCAATCCAATCTTCTTAAAGTATCTAGCAAATTCAACTAATTCCTCATGACTTCAGCATCTTCAACCAGTTGTATTCCATAATTAATGTTGAATCTTATCCAGAAATGTTGTTTTTGTTCCACAAAAATATTTCCAGATCAGGAAAAACAGTATTCCACAAACAAAGCAGCCTGTCAGCGTGCCGTCAGTGCTCGGTTCTGTCAAAATTACTTTAATCTTTCATCAACAGAGGAATCTCTGTAACTGATTTTTCCATCTTCATGCTTCAGTGGCTTTTTGCTGTCATAATAATTTAATCTTAATATAAATTTAGTTGTGGATAAACTGGGAAGATTATCCTACCTTTTTCTTGTCAGAAAGTGCCACAAGGGATTTCCAAAAGAATAGGAAAATTATTCCATCTCTGAAGCCAGTCCAAATTGTGAAGAAGTTTGGAAATATCCGGGCTGAGAGGCAAAAAAGCATTCCTTGTTGATCAAAAAGAAAAACCCTTTTTCGGATAATCCAATCTTCTTCTTTTCAGCTCCAGAGAGTTCAGTTATAATCCACAAGAATTCTTCAGGGGTCCAAAAAACTCAGCAATTTTTCTTCTCTTCCACAGCTTTTTTATAGCCCAGAAAGGGGGCTTCAGTTCCCCTCCTCAGAAAGTTACATCACTTTGATAGTGCTTCATTGGTCAAATGATGAGGTGACTTTTTACACCTCCTCTCAGTCCTCACTGACAGAGTTTGGTGACATAATTTCCTTAAATCCTTATTTAGTAGCTGGTGAGATCATAACTTCCGACAGCTGTTCAGCTCTCAGCAAAGCAATGACATAATCTTGCTCTTTTTCTCACCCTCCCCTGGCAAGACCTGATCTGGCCAGAAAGGTTTTCAACCTTCACCTACATTTACTCAAAACTGTGGAAAAAACACTCTTTTAATGTGCTGTGTAATATTCAAAACTATATTTTTCAACCCTCAGCAGTGAAGCATCCTTTAGTTTGCTGTGAATCAAAAAGAAAACATAAAATAACATACATTTTACCCACATACACAATCATATATTCAGTTAATTACTTGACACACACTTCACATAACCATTGCATGTCTGATTTTCTTTGTTGTAAATGCTTGCCCTTTCTAACAGGCTTTGAATCAACCTTGCAGCCTTCCTTCTGCTCTGCCAAAAAGTGTGCATGTTTTTATCTATCTGACCTATATTTCTTCTGCTCCCAAGCAGACCTGCTCAAGAGCGTATGTGTTATTATTTATTATAACTCCTTGTGTGTTTTCTCTGTGTGCAAGCTCATATCCTGATAAGAAGCCTCAGCTGTCTGCAATAACGCTTTGCTTCTGAATGTTTTAGTATGGATCCTTTAATATTCTTATTCTTATTATTTTGTTAAAATAAATTTTGTTACATTTAAACAGTCCTTGAAGCAAAAAACAAAAACTACCTTCCCAAATGACTCTTTTCTGTAGCTGTGTGAAAGTGCACAGCCCTCACTCTGAACAGACCCGAGTGTGTGTGTGTGCGCACGTGCACGTGTGCGTGCGTGTGTGTGCGCGTACGTGCCTGCTCCATGCTCTGCCTCTGTCAGAACACCAAAACTAACTAGTTTAAAGGTCTTTCTCTGTAACCAAACTCTCATTGCATCTCTGCAAGTCAAACTTTCTGCAGAACATGTAGAGTTTTACATGTTCTGTTCTGTTATTGGTGTGAGATGATAGATTCACTACTTTTTAAATACTTTTGATGAGAAGCCTAAGCCCTCTGCAACAAATGTTATCTCCTTTGACCTATATTTTCTCAGGGAGAGACCTGCTGCTCCACAGAGGCCTTGGTTTTTCTGCCTAGTGTGTGCATGTTAAAGGCCTGACAAAGGCCTGACTCAATTTTATTTCTTATAGCACAGGGTTAACCAAATTGCCATGCAATAACACAAAGATGGTTTACCAAAATACAAACAAAGCATATAAAAAGTAACAAACATACATCATGTTTTTCTGCTTATGAGTTTAAAATGCCATATAAATTAAACTAATCTAGGGTTACTGACGGTGTGTTATTACACCCTGCTCTGAGCCCTGTGCCAAAGGCAACTTACCATGTGTGTGTATATGTGTTGTAAAGATCTTTGTAGCAGTATAAGTCTGTTTTCAATATAAAAGTCCTGCACACTTCGACACCCTCAAACAAACATTTGTGGTGTTTAAACTCATGTTGTGTCCACACGTTTCTTTACATATCATATAAATAAACTAAAACATATAAAAGACACACTATTTCCCAGCCTGTCGGAGCGGAGCGCCTCCTGATTGCTTTCAGTTGCAGATTAATCAC
>JBBPBX010035911.1:0-16072 GCA_038048925.1 Garcialebias charrua | reverse complement strand
GGGGTGAATTGAAAGAGATTTTATTTGAGACAGAACACCTTTTAGGAATATAACATCATTTATAGTAATAATCTAATAAATAATATTACATACATAATGGAAGACGTACTTTCTGCAAAACATGTTATTAATATAATGGAATAATATACAACATATGTTATATTATATTATTACTTTTTGGATCTTTAATGTTGAGTTCGATCCTAGAAACACAAACAGTAACTTACCAGGTCAAACAAAGAACAACCGGCTTATTTTAATCTAAAGTTTCACACGTATTTAATTTGCACTTCCCTAAGTGTCACTGATAAAATGCACCTTCTCATCAGCCTATTTTATTTTTAATCAAGAATACCGGGGGCCACGTGGAGACTATTCGAGGGCCACGTTTGGCCCTCGGGCCGTATTTTGCCCATGTTTTGTCCAAACCAAGATTTGAACACGTAGATTAATTTTTGTCCCGAATACGAATCAAAAACTCACGTTGCTCAGTTATGAGCTGGGAAAAGATGAAAACATCGAGCGAGACGTGACGTCCCACAGAAACGTCCAGCTCAGCGGCCGAGTGTCGAGCAAAAATATTTCAGAGGCGGCGTAAAGAACAAAGTCCACTTCGTAAAAGTTTGATAAAAAAAAAGAAGAAGCGGGTGAAGATAGATGGATGACAACAAAGGGTTAAATCAGGTCGTCTGGACAGTTTCTTTTTGGGAGAAACGTTTTGTCTTTCATCCGAAATACTTCACGAGACCTGCCAACCAGATCGGTCTTATAAACTGCACCTCCTTCATGTTTTTTTATTCATTATTATTAAATTTATTCATTTTACATTAAAACATAAAAAAATAAAGAAAAAAAATTCATAAATGTGTGAAAGAAAGAATATATAAAATGAAGGGTGGCAGAAAGAAGAAGAATTCTTATTATGTCTGCCCCTTTTTTTCAAAAACAAAACAAGTTCAAACAATAATCTTCCAGAAATAACAGATGAAAAGAGTAATTTTCACAATCAACAATAACTAGTACATTAGATGTTTAAATAAAGCTTTAGTATTTTGTTAACAGTTTAGATTTGATCTTTTTTTTTTATTTAATCACAGAGTTAATATCTTTAGCATCATTTTCCAAAACATTCCATAATTCCACTCCCTTTATTGAAATAAACCGTACCTTCAAACTAGTCCTATATCTTGGCATTACAAATATTTCAGTTCCCTTTAGACTGTAGCAGCTTTCTCTCTTAACGAAACATATTTGAACATTTGAGGGTAGCATATTCCCATGAGCCCTATACATTACTAACAAAATACAGGTGGTCCTCGACTTACGAGCGAGTTCCGTTCCTCCGACTATCTCGTAACATGAAAATCTCGTAAATCGGGGACTACCTGTATATAGGTATATATACCACACGAGCCGCCACTGACACGTAGGCCTACATGTGCTGTAATGAACAGTTACCACAGGATTTCAACTATCCAAACACTTTAAAACACATTAAAACATTTATAAAAAATATAAAAAATTAATTTCTTACTTTGAGCTGAGCTGTTTGCCTTCGCTCCGCTGCGTTACGTTCGAGCTCCCAGGCTTCCTGTAGCACCACGCAGTCCAAACCCTTTACAGGAAGGACTGTTAGTATGCTATCTTCATACATTTGGAGCCAGAAAAAAGTTTTAATAACTTACCGAAAGCCGTCTGTGCGCGCCGCCATTAGCTGCACCTGTTAGCCTAGCCCACCTGAATCCGCGGCTAGTCCGCAGTTACGGGCAGTCCGGTTTAGCTGCACCTCCAAAAAGGCTGTCGGCTTTGTTATTCCAAGTTAGCTCGGTGTCCCCCGATATCTTCTGCTTCCAGTCCGACATCGAGCCGAGCTCCAGGAACCTCTGATCGCACAAAGCCGGCTGTCCGGTGGAGCTACGAGGCTTGAGCTAACTGGCTAATGTTAGCTCGTTCCTCCTCCGGTCCGGCTGTCTGCTGTCTGCTGCTTCACGCAGTCAACAGTGTCGTTTTGCTTCGCCACCTCTCCAACCTCTGATCGGACGCACGGTCCTCCAAAGCCAGCTCCCGGCCGCAGATTTTTCCAAGCATGCTCGGCTTGGTGTCCCCACCCGCTTAGCTCCGCTCGTTTTATGTCAGGCGGCGGCGCTTTGGGAGCGATCGCTAATACGCTAAAAATTGAAATAAAACCTAAAAATAGCAATTATACTTTATTTATAAAGCCATTTAAAACAACCACAGCTGCAACAAAGTGCTGTACACATGAAATTAAGAACATATATACACAATAATAATAATACTGTAATATATTTTTTTCTTTTCATATTTTTATTAAATATGATAACCTCGTAAATCCGGGACCTCGTAAGTAAGAGCGCTCGTAAATCGGGGACCACCTGTATTATAGTCCACCAAATCATAAAACTTCAGTACTTTCAGTTGTTTAAATAATATATTTGATGGATGACAATAAGGTTTTCTAGAAATAATTCTCACAGCTCTTTTCTGTAAAATAAAAATAGTTTGTTATAGTTTTACAAGCTTTTCCCCAAACCTCCAGACAGTAAATTAAATGTGGAACAAAGATTGAATTATACAGTAAATAAAGAGCCCTATCATTCAACAAGTCCTTTAGTTTATACAACACTGCAATAGATTTAGATAACTTAATTTTAACAGAATTTATATGCTGTTTCCACGACATTTTGTCATCAACAATCACACCCAAGAACTTCACCTCATCCACTGCCAACCACACCGGTCTTATAAACTGCACCTCCTTCATGTTTTTTTTATTTTTTTAACATTGTTAAAAAGACGTCTAAACAATATCATGATGCTGATCTATAATCCAGGTAGAAAAATCTAAAAAAGTTAAGTTGGGTCCTCTAACAAACAAATTGTAGACACGTCTAAACAACTTGTAATGGTCTGTGAAAGAACCAGCTGAGCTGGACGTGAAACTGAGATCACCGCAGACGCCTCACGTCGACTCGACGTCTGTATTTAGCCGAGGTTAGCATGAAGGTGTTCTGCTTTTCATGTTATATGTTTTTAATGCAAAACTTTAAAATGTTCATATAAAAACACAGAGGTTTAACTGCAAAGTGTTTTCATGCTTGCTAAATGTTAGCTTTAGCAGCTGCTTGTTCCGATGCTAAATTAAGCTAATTAACTCTACTAAGCTAACCCTGCTAACAGTCGGCAAAAGCTTAAATAAGTTGTTTCTACAAATAAAGAACCATTCTTTCACATATTTATCAAATAACTGATGACTCGTCCATGAATGGTTACTGTTTGTTTCTCCGACAGATGGCCGAAGCCCAACTGGAGCAGATGGAGCAGCAGAAGGTCGTGCTTCAGCAGTCGTTCCTCACCGAGAAGGAAGCGTTGCTGAAAAGAGAAAAGACTGTTGAAGATGAGAAGAAGAAGCTGGAGAAGCAGTTGGAGGAGGAGGCGAAGAAGGCCAAAGCTCTTAAAGATGAACAGGAGCGCCAGCGCGCTCTGATGGAGGAGGAGAGGAAGAAGCTGCAGGCCATCATGGAGGACGCTGTGAGGAAGCAGAAGGAGGCCGAAGCTGAAATGAAGAACAAACACAAAGAAATGGAAGTTCTTGGAAAGAAAAAACCCGAGCAGGAAAAACTCTTGGAAGAGGAGAACGAAAAGCTCAGAGAGAAACTGCAGAGTCTCCAAGGTGCTTCCAAAGCAGGCGCTTCTGAAACGAAGGAGATCGACGTTCAGACCGACAAAGTTCCTGAAGAGCAGCTGGTTGCCACGACAGCCGCGGGAACCACAAAGAAAGTGTTCAATGGTTCTGTGGAAGTGGACAGTGCCAAGAAAGACGGACAAGCGCGGTTAGCGTTCGATGGAATTAGAGAGAAAGTTCCTGCTGAAAGGCTTCACAGCATCGGTGTCCTCACCAAGAAGGAGCTGGACAAACTGAAAAAGGGCAAAGTTTCAGTGCAAGACCTCGAAAAGACCGACAAGATGAGGTCATGTCTCAAGGGCCAGAGCTGCGTTGGAGGGATCCTGACTCCTTCCAAAGAGAAGATGAGCATCTACAAGGCCATGACAGAGAACAAGATAACTCCCAGCTCTGCAGCGATGCTCCTGGAAGCCCAGGCCGCCTCCGGCTACATCGTTGATCCGGTAAAAAATCAACTTCTCTCTGTGGATGAAGCTGTTAAAGAGGAACTGATCGGCCCAGAACTCCACGACAAGCTGCTGTCGGCTGAACGAGCAGCCACTGGATTTAAAGATCCATACACAGGAGCCAAAATCTCTCTGTTCGAGGCCATGAAGAAGGGTCTGATTGACAAAGAGCAGGCCACCAAGTTCCTAGATGTGCAGCTTGCGACCGGTGGCATCGTTGACCCCATCAACAGTCACAGGGTGCCACTTCAGACCGCCTACAAGCAGGGCCAGTTTGACGCAGACACGAACAAGAACCTCACTGATCCCAGTGACGACTGCAAGTTATTCATGGACCCCAGCACTCACGAGCAGCTCACCTACAAACAGTTGGTGGAAAAGTGCAGCAGAGACTCCGAGACTGGGCTGCTCATATTACCGGTGACAGAGAGAGCTGCTCAGGGCGAGAGAACATACACAGACGCAGAAACCAAAGAGCTGTTCAGTACATCTAACATCAACGTTCCATTTGGAAAATTCAAAGGAAAAACCGTCACCATCTGGGAGGTGATAAACTCAGAGTATTTCACGGAGGAGCAGAGAAGAGAACTGATCCGCCAGTACAAGTCTGGTAAGATCACCGTGGAAAAGATCATCAAAATCGTCATCACTGTTGTGGAAGATAAAGACAAGGACAGTGGAAATGTCTTCAATGGTTTGAGGGCTCCAGTCTCTGCCAGTGAGCTGTTAGAGTCCAAGATTATAAACAAAGATTTGTTTAACAAATTAAGTAACGGTAAGATCTCAGTTAAAGAGGTTTCTGCCCTGGACCCAGTGAAAAAGGCTCTGCAAGGAACACCCAGCATTGCTGGACTGTTGAATGAACCAACCAAAGAGAAAATGCCTTTCTACCAAGCCATGAAACAGGACCTACTCTCACCAGAGACAGCTGTGAATCTTCTTGAAGCTCAAGCAGCGACAGGATTTATGGTTGATCCCGTGAAAAACGAGAGGATGCCCGTTGATGAGGCTGTTAAAGCGGGTCTTGTTGGTCCAGAGCTCCATGAGCGCCTCCTGTCTGCAGAGAGAGCCATCAGCGGCTTCAAAGATCCATACACTGGCAAAACTGTGTCTGTTTTTGAAGCCATGGGCAAAGGCCTCGTAAAGAAAGACCAGGGCATGCGTCTGCTAGAAGCCCAACTTTCAACAGGTGGAGTTATCGATCCCATTAAAAGCTACCGGATCCCAAACGAGGTTGCCTGCAAGCGTGGATATTTTGATGAGGAAATCAGCAAAATCTTGAATCAAAACACAGATGAAACAAAAGTATTTTATGATCCCAACACACGTGAGGGTGCATCCTACACACAGCTCATGAAACAGTGTGTCACAGACAAAGAAACTGGACTCCCATTGCTTCCCCTCTCAAAGAAAGTGAAAGAAGACCAACAGATCACAGAGGTGAAAACTAAAGAAGCCCTGAAAGAAGACCAACAGATCACAGAGGTGAAAACTAAAGAAGCCCTGAAAGAAGACCAACAGATCACAGAGGTCAAAACTAAAGAAGACCAACAGATCACAGAGGTCAAAACAAAAGAAGCCCTGAATGAAGCAACCATGGAGCTGGAGTATGGACCATTCAAAGGGAGAAAAGTCACAGTCTGGGAGATCATAAACTCTGAATACATCACGGAGGAACAGAGAATCAAACTGATCCACCAGTACAGAATGGGACTGGTAACAATTGAAAAGTTGATAAAGATTGTGATAACGACAGTTGATGAAAAAGAGGATAAAACAAAGACAGAGCCTTGTTTTCATGGCCTTCGAGCACCAGTCACCGCCAGCTCACTGCTTGATTCCAGCATCATCGACAAGACTACATTTGACGAACTCCTGCAGAATAAAAAGACACCTAAAGAAGTCAGTGAATCTGATAAAGTCAGGAAGTACCTGCAAGGCACAGACCGCATTGATGGAATCACCTTGGCAGATACAGATGACAAGTTCAGCATATATCAGGCAATGAAAAAGCATGTTCTGCAACGTAACACTGGGCTGGTGCTTCTTGAGGCCCAAGCTGGTACTGGATTTATAACTGATCCAGCTAAAAACCTGAAATACTCTGTGGATGACGCTGTGAAAGTTGGAGTTGTTGGCCCAGAGCTTCACGAGAAGCTTCTTTCAGCTGAAAAAGCCGTGACTGGATACAAGGATCCATACACAGGCAAAAAGATCTCTCTATTCCAAGCCATGAAGAAAGAGCTTGTGTTGAGGGAGCACGCTATTCCTATTTTGGAAGCTCAGTTTACAACAGGAGGTATCATTGATCCAGTCAGCAGCCATCGTGTTCCCAACGATGTGGCCATTCAACTTGGCTATTTCAGCAAAGAAATGTTGAAGTCTTTCAACGAACCGACAGCTGATGTTAAAGGTTTCACTGATCCCAACACCAGTGGAAGCGTGACTTACCACCAGCTCCTAGAGAAATGCACAAGAGACCCCACCTCTGGCCTGTGCTACCTGCCTCTGTCAAAAACTGAAGCTCCTGCACCATCTGAGAAATCATATGAGTACACGGAGGAGCAAGCCCAAACAGATCTAGCCAACACTCAAATCGAGATCCCACATAAGAACTTTGAAGGAAAGAGTATGACCATTTGGGAGGTGTTGAACTCAAATGTACTTCCAGAGAAAGAGAGGCGCCACCTCATGGAACAGTATCGCATGGGCCAAATCACAAAGGAAAGAATGATCATCATCATCATTGAAATCATTGAACAGAGAGAGATTTCTGAGCAGGGCCTGTCATGTGATGTGATCAGACGAAAGGTTACCATTGAGGAGCTGTACAATGCTCGGATCATTGATTTGAAGACATACAATCTCCTGAAACAAGAAAAGTTGAGTATTCGTGAGGTGATGGAAATGCCATCAGTGAAGCAGTACCTCTTTGGCACTGGATGCATTGCTGGGATTATGTCAGACAGTCCTCCCAGGATCAGCATTTACCAGGCCATGAAGAATGGACAGATTAAGCCTGAAGTTGCTCTGAAACTCCTCGAGGCCCAAGCAGCAACAGGATTCATGATCGACCCTGTGAAAGATCAGCTTCTAACAGTTGATGAAGCTGTACGTAAAGGTCTTGTTGGCCCTGAACTCCACGATAAGCTTCTCTCAGCTGAGCGGGCAGTAACTGGATACAAAGATCCATACAGTGGAAAGGTCATTTCTCTCTTCCAGGCAATTAAAAAAGACCTGATTCCTGAGGATCACGCCTTGCGGCTTCTGGAGGCCCAGAATGCTACAGGAGGACTGATGGATCCTGAATACTACTTCCATCTTCCTGTGGATGTTGCCATGCAACGAGGATACATAAATAAGGAGACACTTGACAGAATAACTGAACCTACTTTAGACGTGCGAGGTTTCATTGACCCGACAACCGATGAAAACCAGTCCTATGCACAGCTACTGAAAAGATGCAGAGTTGATAAAGAAAGTGGATTGAAGTTGCTTTCATTAGCAGACAGAAAACTTCTCTTTAAGGGTCTCCGAAAACAAATCACTGTAGATGAGCTGCTCCGGTCACAAATTATCGACCAAAAGACCTACAATGAGCTCACTGAGGGAGTTGTTACAGTGGAGGAAATCAGCAGAGAACTCAAGAAGTTCCTTGAGGGCACCAGCTGTATTGCTGGTGTGTATGTTGAATCCAGCAAAGATCGTCTGTCAATTTACCAAGCAATGAAGAAGAACATGATCAGACCAGGGACTGCATTCGAGCTTCTTGAGGCTCAAGCAGCTACAGGTTATGTGATTGATCCCATCAAGAACCTGAAACTGAACGTCATTGATGCTGTTAAAATGGGTGTCGTAGGCCCAGAGTTTAAGGACAAACTTTTCTCTGCTGAACGAGCTGTCACTGGCTACAAAGACCCGTATTCTGGCAAAATCATCTCTCTTTTCCAGGCCATGAAGAAGAACCTAATTATCAAAGACCATGGTATTCGTCTGCTGGAGGCTCAAATCGCCACAGGGGGAATAATTGATCCAGAGGAGAGCCACCGTTTGCCTGTTG
Source organism: Garcialebias charrua (assembly GCA_038048925.1). Taxonomy (NCBI): domain Eukaryota; kingdom Metazoa; phylum Chordata; class Actinopteri; order Cyprinodontiformes; family Rivulidae; genus Garcialebias; species Garcialebias charrua. The sequence goes on along the minus strand of JBBPBX010035911.1, from coordinate 7,863 downwards.
AAACAGCATATGAACGTGGCCTCTTTGATGAGGAAATGAATGGAATCCTCACTGACCCTTCTGATGACACAAAAGGCTTCTTTGACCCGAACACAGAGGAAAATCTCACTTACCTGCAGCTGATGGAGAGATGCATGACAGACCCAGAGACTGGCCTCCGTCTACTGCTGCTGAAAGAAAAGAAGCGTGAGAAGAAGACATCCTCCAAGTCTTCAGTTCGCAAACGAAGGGTTGTCATTGTGGACCCAGAGTCTGGAAAAGAGATGTCGGTTTATGAAGCGTATCAGAAAGGTCTGATTGACCACCAGACCTATCTGGAGCTGGCAGAGCAGGAGTGTGAATGGGAAGAAATCACAATCACCTCATCTGATGGAGTCGTGAAGTCCATGATCACTGACAGAAGGTCTGGTCGCCAATATGATATTGATGATGCAATCTCAAGAGGCCTGATAGATAAGTCGGCACTGGATCAGTACCGAGCTGGGACACTGTCCATCTCAGAGTTTGCAGACATGCTTTCTGGAAACATGAGTGGTAACAGATCACGTTCATCCTCCTTCGGCTCGTCTTCCTCTTACCCCATGAGCCCAATACCTTCTATTAAAACACCAGCAACCACCTGGAACGACCCAACAGAGGAAACTGGACCTGTGGCTGGAATTTTGGACACAGACACATTGGAAAAGGTTTCAGTTACGGAGGCCATTCACAGAAACCTTGTGGACAATATAACGGGCCAGAGGTTACTGGAAGCTCAGGCCTGCACCGGAGGCATCATTGACCCAAGCACCGGGGAGAAATTCTCTGTTGCAGATGCACTCAATAAAGGGCTTGTGGATAAAATCATGGTGGACCGCATCAATTTAGCCCAGAAGGCATACAATGGATTTGAAGATCCTAGAACCAAAACCAAAATGTCTGCAGCCCAAGCTCTGAAGAAAGGATGGCTTTACTATGAAGCTGGACAGCGGTTCCTTGAGGTCCAGTATCTCACTGGTGGGTTGATTGAACCTGACGCTACAAGTCGAGTTTCTATAGAAGAGGCTCTGAGGAAGGGCACCTTAGATGCACGTATGGCACAAAAGTTACGAGACGTCAGCGCATATTCGAAGTACCTCACCTGCCCCAAAACCAAACTTAAGATCTCCTACAAAGACGCGATGGAAAGAAGCATGACAGAGGAGGGAACCGGTCTGAGACTACTTGAAGCATCGTCTCAGTCCAGCAAAGGCCTTTACAGTCCATACAGCATCAGTGGTTCTGGCTCTGCTACTGGATCACGGTCCGGCTCGAGGACTGGTTCCAGATCCGGCTCCAGAAGGGGTAGCTTTGATGCCACTGGCTCAAGCCTCATGACAACCACCTTCTCGTCTTCCTCCTACAGTTCTCCGAGCTACAGCCGGCGATACTGAGGATTGACATGCTTTACAAAGCTCACCAGATGCCTAAACCTTTGTGGAATAAAGACGACCTCTATTCTGCTCTGCACAAGGTTGTTACAGTACTTTAAATATTTAATTTTTCAACAGACCTACATTTAATCGTTTTTCTTGTTCATATATTTTATTCTTGCTTTAGGGCCCATGTATGCGGCCTCATTAGATTCATGGTCATGTACTGTGAGCAGTTTATTCCATGAATCTAAAACATTTTTTGTTATTCTCGACTTTTTGAGTGTTAAACTTTAATTAAAGCATTTAGTGTTCCACTAAAACACATTGCATTTGCAATGTTGGACTGATAAAAACAATTGGATGTACAAACAGAAATTTCTTTACATGTGTATATTTCTGAAAATTGAGAGAAGTTGCTTCTGCAGAGCAGAATATGAAGTCAAATGAAGAGGAATAATAAGAATCTGCTGGACGCTTAAAGAATGCAAAGCTTCAAGATCTTTTCTCTCCTGGGCCACACGCACCGCAAAAACATAAACGCTTATCAAATTCATCATAAACTGAAACAAACAGCCAACACGGATGATAAGAAGACTTCAGAGAATAAAACCTGCCGGCTCACGCACGTGGATTGAAAAGATCAAAGTTAATCGCAGCTGTTTCCAGACACTGAAAGGTACGTAAAGAGAACCCAGGGTTCGCCTCGGTCCACGACTGGATCACGTCTAACGTTCGTCTTCCTTCAACGTTTGTTTCAGAAACTTTCCTCGTGTTCCTGTCGTTTCCCGATCTTTGCTCCGACGCTTCCTGAGGCTTTCACATCGCTGGAGTCGCTGATTCTTGCAACAGCACTAACACGCAGGCTGCTCTGCGCCAGACATGGACCGGTACCAGAACCTGACGCTGTGATAACCTTCAGCCAAAAATACTGCAGCTTCACATTAAAACGGAAATTTAAATCATGCATTTGCTTTTATTTTGAAATGGGAGTACAATTCTTACTACTGCTGTCTAAATTAGTATTGAATATATTGTAGGTATAACAAACAAGTCTTTATTATACTAAAACACCCTGAGAGCCGAGTTTTACTTGAACTAAAGATCAATTTCAAACAACATGTGCTCAGTTTGTTTATTTGAGCCAATTTATTCAAAATGGTATTTAAGATTAGGGCAAAAAATTGAATTCAATCACTTAATTTCCTTTTATAGATGGCCTCCCTTTAATTAAAAATATTAAGATTTTTATTTATTTAACACCAGAGAAGGTTGCATTAAAATAATATATTTTAAACAGATTGTAGAGGATATAATGAACATACAATGATGAACCACAAGCAGCTTGTCCTTCACATCAATGAACCTTTTTGTAACGTCTGAATGAAACCAGGCGTCTCCTTGAAGAGCAGCAACAAGAACTAAGATGTCTTCCATTAAACACCAAAGTAGCAAAGTAAACTGCAGCAGATCAGTTTATTTGTAATTCAAGTGTCATACGTCCTCTCTGCTGCTCGGCTCTGTAGAGTTCTGCTGAGCCCGACAAACCAAAGCTGGCGGCCCGTTTCACCTGCTAACATGCTAACTCTTGTTGCGAAAACGGAAAAGTCTCGTCTGTTGTCTCGTTTTTAGACCTTCTAAAAGGATTTCTAGTTGGAACAATAAAAGTTATTTAATAAACTATTCTGCTAAAAAATAAGACTAAAAACACTGGCTGTTCAGTTTTTATTTAATTTTTTATTTATTAATGATACACGGTCATCACAATTTTATTTACGCTGCAATGCATTAAATGATGTAGACGAGTTGCTTCAGCGCCAGCTCCGTATACGGTCAATTAAACATCAAAAGTTGATCGCATTTGATTATTTCGACCCATTTATTGTGCATAAGGACTGATACAAAACACAACTTTAATGTCATGAGTTATACAGGTAGTCCCTGACTTACGGACGAGTTCGGTTCCTAGGTGACGTCGCAAGTCGAATTTTGTCGTAAGTCGGAAAATACGTCCAAACTGCACCTTATACGTACAATTCTGTATTTTACCAAGCACTTAGCCTATCCTAACACAGTACCCTACATAATTATCAAAAAACACATACATTTGGAGCCATAATGAAGGGAAAAAAGAGTTAATAACCTACTGGGAGCTGGTGAAGCCTTCTTCCGCCTGTTAGCATGTTAGCTCGTTGTTCCTCCAAGCTCTGCAGCTGCCTGTAGTTTTCCATTGCTTTGTGCGGTCCACAGCTTTACAGTAAGGTCTGTTAGCATGTTAGCTCGTCCCGCCTCGTCGGTCTGCAGGTCTAAGGTCTGCAGGTCCGGCCCTCTGCTGTCAAGCTACTGCTGTCAAAACCGGAAGGAACTCGGAACTTGGCTTTCAAAATAAAAAATTTCAACAAAAAAAATTAATAGGAGATGCGTGACGTAACCACGAAACGTCGTAAGTCGAGGACTACCTGTACTTGTGTTTTAGTCTCCAACCGATGTACGTCATCGCCTGTCAATGAAAAATGTAATAAAACTAAATTGTTTTTTAAATAAATGGGAGTTTGCATGTGTCATGAACAACAGTTTTAGTAGAACAGGGAAACCCCACATGTTAAAGACAAACTGGCTGACGGATGCAGGGGTTTTGACGCCGCGACTTTTTAACTGTGGTAAACCTCGACACGTAGCGGCTGCTCCGAGCTGCTTGCTTTGGTCCAGAGATGCATCTTAAAACATAAAGAAGCTGCAGAACAGACTCTAAAAACTATATTAACCTTCATGTTCTATTATTTTATCAGTTAAACCATTTTACTGTCAGCCTAAAAATGAAACCCCTCAAAACCCAGTAGACACACAGGAGTTACGATTTAATAATTTCCATTGTTCATGTTTTTCTTCCAGTCAGTGATCTATAATCTGTACTGATGATTCAATATATTTCTGTTAGTAAAACACATGAACGTTTGTGTGAGGAAGATCTTCAAGCTTTGCTCCACACCCAGTCTATGTATTTTACACTTATTATAGCTTTAACTCTGTAAATCAACATATTACCTTTTTATTTTCATACTCTATATTTTTGCTCTGCATGGTTTACTAACAAATGAAAGATGCAAACATTTAAATACCTGTATTCTTTACTGCTTTTTGTTTGTTTTCATGTTTTAAAAATTTGAAGGATGTATTTTAGTGAGGCTCATCATGCCTCGTTTCAAATGGTGTATCTATAATAAAAACGGGACAAAGACATTTATTGTAACTCATACACGATGTAAATAAAATAAAATAAAAACACTCTGGTGTTTGTTTATTTTCATGTTGACAGGTTGCATAAACAAAAAATTCAACTTGTCAGGTTAATCTCATTGAGCCTCGAAGACTCATTTACAAGAGGGACCTGTCCACAAACTAAAGAATGATGACAACAGCAACAGTAGATTTTCCTTGAACAATCAACAATAGACAAACATAAGAGAGAAATACAGATTTAAAAAAAAAAAAAAAAATTACAAATTAAAACAAAGTATCAAAACATAAGGTAGATGTAGAAAATCAAAAACAGGAACATGTCTGCATTGGTTTTTGCCAGGATTCCAACAGAATAAACACTAAAATGCTTTTGAAAACCATATTATACTGCTTATTGATAAAGCACTTAAAAAGAGCAACAAGGCCGACCAAAGTGCTGTAGAGCAGAACAAACAAACAAATAACGCAGGATAAAAACATCCAAATTCATTCAAGCTTTATTTCAAGCTTTATTTCTACAGGTTAGTGTCATTGAGTCTCCAGGACTCGTTTACAACAGAGACCTGATCTAAACAAAGTTGATCTTGTATTGAACGCCTTTTGAAACAAAGAATTGTGACAATCGTAAAAAAAAAAAAAGGCATAAATTACCAAATGGTAAAGATATGTATACCATATGGGGCCCACCTGCGCATGCTGGCTGGGTAGTGAAATGTTCTTAATAGAGATTATTTTGTGGTACTGTATAGCAGTTTTCAAAATAAATTATGGCAAAAGGACACCCTATGCTTTTTTAAATTTATTTCTATTGCAAGTTTTATACCAAAAACATATTGCGATATAAAATAATAATTTAACAGAAACATTCATATATAAAATAATAACTTAACAGAAACATTCATATATAAAATAATAATTTTGCAGAAACGTTCATATATAAAATGATAATTTAGCAGAAACATTCAAATATAAAATAATAATTTAGCAGAAACATTCATATATAAAATAAAAATTTAGCAGAAACGTTCATATATAAAATAATAATTTATTATTAAAATAATAACAGAAACGTTCATATATAAAATAATAATTTAACAGAAACGTTCATATATAAAATAATAATTTAACAGAAACGTTCATATATAAAATAATAATTTAACAGAAACATTCATATATAAAATAATAATTTAACAGAAACATTCATATATAAAATAATAATTTAACAGAAACATTCATATATAAAATAATAATTTAACAGAAACATTCATATATAAAATAATAATTTAACAGAAACATTCATATATAAAATAATAATTTAACAGAAACATTCATATATAAAATAATAATTTAGCAGAAACATTCATATATAAAATAATAATTTAGCAGAAACGTTCATATATAAAATTATAATTTATTATTAAAATAATAACAGAAACATTCATATATAAAATATGAATTTAGCAGAAACGTTCATATATAAAATAATAATTTAACAGAAACATTCATATATGATTCATATATGATACATGGTTACCTGCAGCGTTCCGTCAGTGAGGACTGAACTTGGAAAAAGGACCTTCTCCTACTCTGCTCCTGCTTCCTGGAATATCTTACAAAAAGATTTGAAGCTCTCGGCCCTGACCTCTCTAAATGATTTTCAGAATCTGTTGGAATCCTGGCAAAAACCAATGCAGATATGTTCCTGTTTTTGATTTTGTACATCTACCTTATAATGTTTGCTAGTATTTGCTACTTTTTCTTTTGTCTATTGGTTAATGTACTTGTACCATTGCTGTTCATCATTCTTTAGTTTGTAGCAGGTCGCTTTGGTAATGAGCCCGCGAAGCTCAATAAGATTTACCTGACTAAATAAAGGTTGAATGAATGAATGAATAAATAAAATAATAATTTAGCAGAAACGTTCATATATAAAATAATTAACAGAAACATTCATATATAAAATTATAATTTAGCAGAAACATTCATATATAAAATAATAATTTAACAGAAACATTCATATATAAAATAATAATTTAACAGAAACATTCATATATAAAATAATAATTTAACAGAAACATTCATATATAAAATAATAATTTAACAGAAACATTCATATATAAAATAATAATTTAACAGAAACATTCATATATAAAATAATAATTTAACAGAAACATTCATATATAAAATAATAATTTAACAGAAACATTCATATATAAAATAATAATTTAACAGAAACATTCATATATAAAATAATAATTTAACAGAAACGTTCATATATAAAATAATAATTTAACAGAAACATTCATATATAAAATAATAATTTAACAGAAACATTCATATATGATTCATATATGATACATGGTTACCTGCAGTGTTCCGTCAGTGAGGACTGAACTTGGAAAAAGGACCTTCTCCTACTCTGCTCCTGCTTCCTGGAATATCTTACAAAAAGATCTGAAGCTCTCGGCCCTGACCTCTCTAAATGATTTTCAGAATCTGTTGGAATCCTGGCAAAAACCAATGCAGATATGTTCCTGTTTTTGATTTTGTACATCTACCTTATAATGTTTGCTAGTATTTGCTACTTTTTCTTTTGTCTATTGTTTAATGTACTTGTACCATTGCTGTTCATCATTCTTTAGTTTGTAGTAGGTTGCTTTTGTAAATGAGCCCTCGAAGCTCAATAAGATTTACCTGACTAAATAAAGGTTGAATGAATGAATATATAAAATAATAATTTAGCAGAAACGTTCATATATAAAATAATTAACAGAAACATTCATATATACAATTATAATTTAGCAGAAACATTCATATATAAAATAATAATTTAACAGAAACATTCATATATAAAATAATAATTTAACTGAAACATTCATATATAAAATAATAATTTAACAGAAACATTCATATATAAAATAATAATTTAGCAGAAACGTTCATATATAAAATAATAATTTAACAGAAACATTCATATATAAAATAATAATTTAGCAGAAACGTAGCCTGGTTAAAACCACACCCTGTCCTTCACTTCGCTTCATTGAGCGGAGCTGTGCAGGAAGGCGAGGGCCAGGCTAGCAGAAACGTTCATATATAAAATAATAATTTAACAGAAACATTCATATATAAAATGATAATTTAACTGAAACATTCATATATAAAATAATAATTTAACAGAAACATTCATATATAAAATAATAATTTAACAGAAACATTCATATAAAAAATA
>JBBPBX010035910.1:14401-31791 GCA_038048925.1 Garcialebias charrua | reverse complement strand
AGGTGGGGGCGTGGGTTGGGGCGTGACAAACAACTCTGTTTTTATTGGCTGTCAGTGTCCTGGTCACTCTGTGTTTTCAGTGTTTTTATAAATGCTGATAGAGAAGCAAGGGGACAATAGATTTTTTCAGAGATTACTTTGTCTAACATCAGTTTGTCTGTAGATAGTGACTGAGTGAAGAAATATGTTCAAAATATATTGTTTGAAAAGTTAGACTACATTACAATCTTACATACCCCAGCTTTAATCACACAAATAATAAATAAGTCTCTACAATCTGGTCATGTTCCACTGCCTCTAAAAACTGCCATCATTAGGCCTCTTCTAAAAAAAAATCTAATTTGGATCCCGACATTTTTTCTAATTACCGCCCAATTTCACCCACCTCCCATTTCTGTCTAAAGTGCTGGAAAAAGCAGTTGCTACTCAGCTGCAGGACCACCTACAGCAACACTCCCTGTATGAGAAGTTTCAGTCTGGATTCAGAGCAGCTCACAGTACTGAGACTGCATTGCTGAGAGTTACAATGATGTCCTCATGGCTGCTGACACTGGTTCTCCCTCCATCCTTGTCCTCCTTGACCTCACTGCAGCTTTCGACACTGTGGACCATAGTATCCTCCTCCACCGTCTTCATGTGGAGGTCGGTCTCTGTGACACTGTCCTGGACTGGTTCAAATCTTTCCTCTCCAATAGGCTGGAATGTGTTAGTCTTGGCAATGCCACTTCCCAGACAGTCTGTGTCTCCTGTGGTGTCCCTCAAGGGTCAGTTCTGGGGCCCCTGCTGTTTTCCCTTTACATGCTGCCTTTAGGTCAAATTATTAATCAGTTCAACATTTCTTTTCACTGTTATGCCGACGATACACAGCTTTACATCAGGACTGGAGCATCATCATCATCACCATTGTCATCTCCATCTTCACTCACTGCCCTCTCTACCTGCCTGGAGGAAATAAGGGCATGGATGAATCAGAACTTTCTTCAATTAAACTGCTCCAAGACTGAGGCCATACTGATTGGCACCCCTCACCAGGTACAAACATCAACTATAACAACAATTTCCTTTTCTGGACAAGACATCCCCCTCTCCACCTCTGTTACAAATCTTGGAATAAAAATGGACTCTCATCTTACATTTGAAAATCACATTAAGCATCTGTTTAAAACCTGCTTCTTCCATCTTCGAAACATCTCCAGACTTCCAGACTTCGCCCATCTCTAACTTTTTCTGATGCTGAGAAACTCGTCCATGCTTTTGTCTCCTCCAGGCTCGACTACTGCAACTCCCTGTTTATTGGAATCCCTGGCAAATACCTTCAGAAGCTTCAATACAGTATATTCAAAACAGTGCAGCAAGGATTTTGTTGAGAGCTCGTAAATTTGAACATATTACACCCATTCTCCATAACCTTCATTGACTTCCTGTCCCCTACATAATTCAGTACAAAACTGCTCTCATTACACACCAATGCTTACATGGAACTCATTACACACCAATGCTTACATGGAACTTCACCTGATTATCTAAAGGACATTCTTGCACCATATTCATCCACCCGGTCTCTACGATCACAGAACAGTAATCTCCTTCATATTCCTCAAACCAAACTAAGGACCATGGGAAACCGTGCATTCTGTGTGGTTGCCCCCCGCCTATGGAACTCCCTCCCTGACTACCTGAGAGCTCCAGTCACTGGTTGACTTTAAAATTGGCTTAAAGACCTTTTATTTTAAGCGAGCTTACTCTGCCTCCACATGATTTTATCTTTGATCTTAGTTGATATTATTATTGATTTTACTTGTTTTATCACTTGTTTTTATTTGATCTTTGATTTTTGTTGCACTTTGTAGTACTTTGAGATTTTTGTTAATAAAAAGTGCGTTATAAATTTAATTTATTATTATTATTATTATTGTTATTGTTATTGTTATTATTATTATTATAACATCATCAAAAGATTCAGAGAATCTGGAACAATCGTTGTGCGTGAGGGTCAAGGCCGTAAAACTCTTATGGATGCTTGTGCTCTCCAGGGGCCTCATGTATCAAAGACTTGCGTGGATTCCTCACTGGAAAGTGACGTACGGTCAAACCCAGAAATGTGTGCACGCACAAAAAGATCCGGATGTATCAAACTGAGCGTACACCTGAATCCACGCACATTCCTTTTGTACATCACAATTGACGTGGAACTGAGCGCACGTGAGACACCTCCCCTGACACGCCTTCATTTACATATGTTAAACAGATGCAAATTACTTCCTGCATGTGTGAAGGACATGTTTGTTTGATCCCTGCGCGATCAGAAATGATTTCTAGATTCGGGAAAATAATGAATTTAATATAATATGAGTGAGGACAAACATCCTAAGTAAGAATAGTAATAAAATGTGTTCATCATGCAAAGAACGAGTGATTGTGTGTCGGTATTTGTGTGCGCGCGCACCCTGCTGTGGTGCGCGAACCGGCTCATTCATTCATTCTGTGTGGAAATATTAACTTTGCGCACGAGTTTATTACCATTATTACTGTAAACACAGAGGAACTTACTTGGATGTTTGCTAGAACATAGATCTTTGTTTATGTAGATGATGTGAAGAAACGAGTCTGTGCGTCTTGGTGGAGACATTTCATGACATCACGTGATGTTGGCGTCTCCAGACGCTGCGCGCCCCGCAGCCTTGTGCGCAGTCTGTCTGTGAAGCTTTTGCTCTCCTACAAGTTATATAAGGTGTACTTTCACGTGTCATTTTGGAGAAATCTACAATAAACGCAGATAATGAATCACCTCCAGCTGCCGTGTCAACACCGGTGAGGGTGCGCGCGGCGCGCTCCAAGCGCGACCACTCAGCCTTTGGAATCATATGGATGAGACATTCCATTGGACATGATCCGGCTTTGTGTGGACTGGACTGCACAGTCCCGATCGACCTGCAGCTCCCTCTGTGGAACAGTTTGACCGCTGCTTCTGTATGCACGCGTGATGCACGGCTCCCCAGAGCGCAGCAGCAGTGCCAAACTGAAAAATGATTATTTCTGAAAACGGCTGATAAGCCATATCCTAGATCAGAAAATTATATCTGTTTCTAAATAAATGCTCTGCGTGTTACACTATTTATTATATTCTCCAGTAAGGCTGAATGAATCCGTTCCTGTTAAATTTATTTTTGGCACAACTTTGCGCGTCCTTTATTTCACTGCGTCATGTGGATGTAATACTTGTTAATCGTGTGTTTGGAGGGAATATTAATCATTTTCACATCATGAACAGTTAATAATAATAATAATAATAATAATAATAATAATAATAATAATGAATTCAATTTATAACGCACTTTTCATTAATGGAAATCTCAAAGTGCTACAAGGTGCAACATATTTGAATGTCAATAAGACAAATAATAAAACAATTAAAATCAACAACAGTATCAGCTAAGATCAAAAGTAGAATCATGAGGAGTAAAGTATGCTCGGTTGAAAAGAAAGGTCTTCAAGCCGCTCTTAAAGTCAACCACAGACTGTGGGGCTTCAGTTTCTCTGAAACACCTGTAAGTGTCGCCAAAGGAACAAGAACCACAGAAACGTGCGTACGCCTGCTCGGGAGCTTGCGTGGATATGTACCTGGATGCGCATATATTCACGTTCAGTTCAGTTTTGATACATACGGGGTTTTGCGTGGAAAGTGACATGCGCAATGTTTTTGTGCGCACGCACGGTTGATACATGAGGCCCCAGGCCCTTAAATATCACTGCACCTCAAACAAGAATACCACTGTCAAGGAAATAACAGAATGGACTCATTCAGTGAAATACTTCCAGACAGCATTGTCAGTGAACGCAATCCACCGTGCAATCTGCCGTTGCCAGCTGAAACTCTACAGTGCAAAGCGGAAGCCGTTTTTAAGCAAACTCCACAAGCTCAGACGTTTGCACTGGGCCAGGGTTCATTTAAAATGGAGTGTGGCAAAATGGAAGACTTCTGTGGTCAGATGAGTCACGATTTGAAGTTCTTTATAGAACACTGGGACGCAGTGGCGCAAAAAGCTAGTATGCAGTGCATGCAACGCATGGGGGCGCTGCACTACAGGGGGCGTCAAAACCCCAAGGTGGATGGAGATGTGAACTCTTTAATTAATGGTTGTGTAAATCGTTTTTTTCTGAAAGGAACAGACAAAGAAGAAATAATGAATCTAGTGAAAAAATTTCAGACAAGAGATCTAAGGACTGGGCAGACATGGATATGATGTTTGTGAAAGATATGAGTCATGTTATTGTTCCTTTTACATACAGTATATATGTAATTTGTCTTTTTCGACAGGAACATTCCCAGAGAGAATGAAAGTAGCTAAGGTTGTTCCACTCTTTAAAAATGGTGATAAATGTGCATTTAATAATTACAGACTAATTTCCTTGTTGTCACAGATCTCCAAAATTTTAGAAAAAATATTTGTTAACAGATTGGACAAATTTGTTGATGGGCAAGATATTTTAAGTGATAGTCAGTATGGACTTAAAGCAAATAATTCTACATCTATGGCTCTCATGGAGTTTATGGAAGAAATAACTACAGCTGTTGATAAAAAACAATATGGTGTAAGTATATTGGTTTATTGAAAAAAGGCTTTCGATACAATAGATCACACCATTCTCCTTGAGAAATTGAATGTGTATGGCATTAGAGGACCAGCGCTGCAGTGGGTACATAAGTTATTTGAAAGATAGGAAGCAGTTTGTACAGATTGATGATGTAAGATCTGATTTTGGTAATATCACCTACAGAGTTCCCCAAGGCTCTGTACTTGGACTTAAGTTGTTTATTTTATATGTTAATGATTTGGTCAATGTGTCGGGACTCGGATGTATCCTCTTTGTGGATGATACTAATTTATTTTGTTTGGGTGAGGATATGAAGCAGATGTTGGAATTGATGAAGGAGTTTGTCAAAATACAGATGGTTTAAACTAAACAAATTATCATTAAATCTAGAAAAAACCTATCCATTATATGATATTTGGTAATAAAAAGAAAACTGCAGATGTCCAATTTACAATTGAGGGTGGTGAGATCTGTAGAGTGAGTGAGGTCAAGTTCTTGGGTGTTGTCATTGATGACAAAATAACTTGGAAAAAACATATACCCGGTAGATTCTGTAAAAAAGAAAATATTTAAATCCATTGCTGTACTGTATAAGGTTAGGGACCTATTGAATGACAAAGTGTTCTATTTGTTGTATACTGTAACACTATCATTGTTCCACATTTAATTTATTGTATTGATGTTTGGGGAAAAGCATGTAAAACTATTACAAAACCTATTTTTATTTTACAGAAAAGAGCCAAAAGGATTATTGCAAGAAAACATTACTGTCATCCATCTAGTATATTATTTTTTCAGTTGAAATTACTGAAGTTCCATAATTTAGTAGATTACCATATTTTAACGATGTATTAAGCTCATAACAATGCACTACTCTTAAATATTCAGACATATTTTGTTAAAAGATCAAGCTGTTACAATCTTAAGGGAACTGAAGTATTTCTAAAGAGACAATATAGAACTAGTTTGAAGGGACGGTCTACCTCAGTCCAGGGAGTTGGATTGTGGAATGACTTGGAGTGTGATGTGAAAAAAGCAATGTCAATGTTTGTGTTTAAGAAAATGATAAAGAGTGAATTGTTGAAGAAATACGTATGAAGTAGTTCAATGTGTAATACAGTATGTTGAAATTTGAAAATTTACAAGTTATTCATTTTTTTATTACTTATATATAATTATTGTTTGAATTGATTGTTTTGAAAAGGGGCATATATAATAAGATATTTTCTTCTTTCTACCGCCTTTAATTTTATATTTTCTTTTTACATAAGATACATGTGTTTGTTATGTATTTATTTTTATAAAATGGATAAATAAATGAAATGAAATGAAAACCGTCTCTAGAAATTTTTTTTTTCTAGTAGGCATTTTCTATATTTAACTGCATGAAATGATCAATAACAGGAGAACAACACTGATTAGGCGCCCCTCTGCTCCTTCACCTCCCCTCCCATTGCTCTCCCTTCTCACACAGGTGGCTGTGAACACTTCCCTAAGAGAACGCACTCAGGCACTTTTTTTATTTTTTATCTTGGACTAGCACTCGTTATGCACTTGACAACAAGATGGAGCGGCAGAAAAAACGGTGTGAAAAAAGGTGTGACAGCACCTGTGTGAGCGGACGCGGGCACGCCTTGGCTGCCGCTGCTCCTCGTACTTTTTTGCTCCCCGATCTTTTTTGTTACTTTCTGCTGTTTTTTTCACCGACCCTTTTTTCACCGACCCTTGTTGGACATTTCTACCTTTACCTTTCTGTGATTAAGTTTTAGAGCAACTGTCTTTTCTGACTGCGTTGTGGATCTGCAAACGTTATAAGTTGCCGGTCAAAGCAGATGACCGCTTGTCCTGAGCCTGGGTCTGCTAGAGGTTTCTTCCTTCTAAAAGGGAGTTTTTCCTTTCCACTGATGCCATTGTGCATCAGTGCAAGGTTGTGCAAGGTTGCACAGGCCAAGATTTGACTTGTTTGCTGGATTCACTAGATAGAAAACTTTACTAGTCTAACTGGAATTTTAGTAGTGGGGGCTGTCAACCTCCCGCTAGCTCCAGCATGAATTTAGCTTCAATAACCACGTAGCTACATTTATTGTTCGCTTACCTGCTGCCTGTCAACTTCCTGTGTCCTCTGGACTGTTTTGGATCATCTCCTGTGCTCCTCTTCAAGGTAATGCTCATTCAAGTTACCTCTCTCTGCTTCTTGTATATCTTTTTCGGATCCGTGGGCCTGCTGTTAGAGGCTAGCTCTCTGCTAGCTTCCACCGGCTCAACGATGTTAACCTACTCCGCTTCGCAGTTGTTTGAACTTAACAACTGCTCCATTACTCCTTCTATTTCCACCATCAAACAACTGGGACTTCTGCGTAGAGCTCGTTACATCCATAGAAGCTCTCGGAAGAAACTCGTTTATTCGCGGCAGGCGGGCTCTGACTCGATTGTTTCTGTCTGGTCTGAGAGATGTGTCGCACCTCGGCTACATCATCAGAACGCTGCGTCTGTAGTCCCTTGTAGTCCACAGCGCACAAAGTGGCAAGGAAAACGTGGAGTGGACTTCAGTCTGCTTGAATATCTTCAAAAAAAATTCGGCTCCAACTAGTATTAAAATAGAACTTTTTGATGTGCAGTCACTATCCAACAAATAATGTCTAGTTTATGATCACATTCTCGAGAAGAACTTGGACCTTATGTGTCTTACAGAAACTTAGCATCAACCGGATGTGTTCAGTTCTTTGAATGAAGCGTGTCCATCTGGATACAGTTATCTGCAGAGAGTCCACAGCACTGGCCGCGGTGGTGGACTGGCTGTAATCTACCGCAGTAATTTAAAACTGTCACATCTGGTGTCTCAGGATTTTTCTTCTTTTGAATATCTGGCCTTCAGCTTCAAAGCCCCACTTCTGATAGAATAGAATAGAATATATCTTTATTGGCATATTTGCACCAAGGTACAAAGTTTTGCAATTGGCGCGCGCACCATCCGAAGAGGGACGTACGCACGGAAGCTGCAGCAGTATAAAACCGCGCCACCAACAATCAGATATGGAAAAAGGAACATACAGTCGGGTAATCATTGGTATTCAAAAAAAGAATCTATCACAATTTGTCTTAGGACACTCTATGATGAAGTCGAAAAAACTCTACCAGCTTAAGCACGAATAGAGACAAGACATGTTGCATTTCATGGCAAGCAGGGAGATTAGTCTGTGAGTAATCATTTCAGATGAGCACAGTCTGTAGATGGCCTCAGCTCGGCTCCATCTGAATGCACACAGAGACCTCTGGGTAGGGTGGGGGGCAGCGAGTTCTCAACAGCTTTCACTCCAGGAGAAGTTTCCAGTCAGCCTTCTTTCAAGGTTGCACAGAGTCCCGATTAGATTAGTCGCTTTATTTATTTTCAGGCCAGGCTACAGTGTACTTTTGACTGCAGCCTTGAAGTCCAGGTGCTGTCTGGTCCAAATCGCCGAATCATGTGAGGTTCCGGGCTACAAATCCCCATCTGTGCCCTGATGGGTCGGCTGTAAACGAGTCCCAAAACGCACCGCAGGTCCGCGGCTGTCCGCCGTTGCTCCCATCGTGCGGTTCAGCTCGTACAACAGCTGGGTCGTTGAGGTCATAGCCCGGATCAGAGAATCTTGCTGAGCAGGAAGTCTCGCCAGCGCGTTGATCGCCGCGGCAGCCTCCCTCAGCTTCCAGTAGCAGAAACCTCCGCCAATCCCAAAAAGCAGAGCAGCTGCCACCAATATGCCAATAATCCACAAATCTTCAACGTCTTCGACAGAAAGAACGGTCAGACACATTGGCTTCCACTCGCTCCACGAGTCCATAGTGTATCCCACCGCATGCGTGTCGAAGGGGCAAGCCGCTTCTCCTGGTCCGGTGCGCTTCGTTGAAAAAATTTTATCGATAGAGGAAACAGCCCACGTAATTAAATCCATTTCAAATTGGTTCGAGTGAGCGCTGAAGAGTTACAGACGAGACAAAATGCAAAAGCAGGGAGGAGGAAAACTTAGGGAGAAGAGGAGCAAAAAGAGATGTGACCTGCTTTGCCACGTGCCGGAAGTAGAAGAATGATGGATGTTATATTGATTTATAGGCCTCCCAAACCGCATGTTTCATTTAACTCAGAGATGCATGACCTCACTTTTTTCTGCACCTCCCCTGTGAAAACAATTTTTCTTGGGGACCTAAATATCCACATGGACAATTCCTCTTTACCTCTGGCAACAGATTTTAAGTCTCTTTTGGACTCTCTCAATCTCACTCAACATGTTGACGCCCCTACTCATAGCAGGGGGCATACTCTGGATTTGGTGATTACAGACACTGTACTCATCAATAACTTATCTGTATATGACCTGGGTGTCTCGGACCACAGGGTCATCTCCCTGGAAGTGCCTTAATCTTCGCCTGCTTCAAACCCAAAACGACCTATCCAGTTCTGTGACTTTAAAAACATTTCCCCTGATGTTCTGTCTGCTGATCTTTATGCCCTGACCGCTGTCGATCATTCATCTGCAGATGTTTCTGTGGATTACTACAACCAATCTCTCCAGGAGCTTCTGGACCTACATGCTCCCTTGAAGACAAGAATGGTGTCTTTCTCCCATTCAGCTCCCTGGTACACTGGTGAGCTGCGCAAGATAAAGGCAACTGGCCATGCTATTGAGAGACGTATGAAATCATCTGGTCTCTCTGTACATAAACTGGCATACAATGAACATCAGAAAGCATACGCTTATTCTCTTAAAGACCGTGTAAAGTGAATTTCAACATTTTCTTAAATAAACATTATAAATGTGATAATTGTAATCTTGTAAATGAGTAAAAAGTCTCAAAATTGTAGCTCAATTAATTTTGGAGTTATAGAGCAAACTGTGTATAAACATATTTCTGGTTCAGGATTTTTTAGGCGTGTTTTAAACGTGACCGCGTTTCGTCACGCGGTCCTCATTAGTAGAGCCCCCACCCCCTGCAGCTCCGGCCGTATAAATTCGCCTCGGTGGAGCCGTTCACTCGCGAATCGCAGACAGCATCAGATAGCAATAGCATAGATATTTTGTTCATTGTTAGCTAGCTAATCAATTATGCCTCGTTCGTGCATCTTCCCTGGATGTCGCAATGGTCAGGGCACCCGTACAAATCATAACATGTTTTTATACTGCGTCGTTTTATGCTGAGTATCTGTAATGCCTGGTTGGGACAATGGTTAGAGCGCTTGCCTTCCGTCCCAAAGCCCACGGGTTCAAATCCCGCATGGTGCAACTCTTTTTTTTTTTTTTTTTTAAATTCATTCCAGATTAAAAACACACAAGAAAACTATTTACAAAAACAGCGTAACTCTTGGAAAAAGTAGCTGCTGTTACAGACAGAACTCGGATAAAAACAGAGCAGGTTTACTGGCTCTGCTGTCTGCCTCAGTGCCTCTCCACTGTGGGACACGAGCAGGACCAGCGCAGCTGCCTGAAACCACGCCCACGCACTGACACGCCCCTAGCGTTCCAGACCAAGAGAAAATAAGGTTTTTTCATGATTTTTGAGACTTAATTTTATAAGGTAAACAATGTTTTTAATCAGTCAGATTTAAATGGGTGATTAATAACACATATTTATGCCATGTGACAAACTAAAAACACACATTTAATTTCACTTTACACGGTCTTTAAAGAAGCACGCTCCAAATATTATTCTAACATCATCAACACCTGCCCTGGTAACGCTAAACAGCTCTTCTCCACAATAACTCGTCTGCTTAATCCTATTAAACAAACTCCTGAGGACTCAAATGCGACCTGTTCCTTTCGTCATTTAAAAACAAAGTTGACACTATCAGATCTCAGCTCCACAACCTCCCTGATCTTCGTGTGCCATCTACCCGTCTGCATTCTGGGTCCCTGAGCAGCTTTGATGAAGTTGTTCAGAGTGAGGTGGAGGCCATCATCAAGAAAATGAAGCCTTCATCCTGCGCCCTGGATCCTTTCCCCTCGTCTCTCATAAAATCCAATAACTCTGCAATAAGCCCATTAATCACACAAATAATAAATAAGTCTCTACAATCTGGTCATGTTCCACTGCCTCTAAAAACTGCCATCATTAGGCCTCTTCTAAAAAAATCTAATTTTGATCCCGACATTTTTTCTAATTACCGCCCAATTTCACACCTCCCCTTTCTGTCTAAAGTGCTGGAAAAAGCAGTTGCTTCTCAGCTGCAGGACCACCTACAGCAACACTCTATATATGAGAAGTTCCAGTCTGGATTTAGAGCAGCTTACAGTACTGAGACTGCACTGCTGAGAGTTACCAATGATGTCCTCATGGCTGCTGACACTGGTTCTCCCTCCATCCTTGTCCTCCTTGACCTCACTGCAGCTTTCAACATTGTGGACCATAGTAATCCGTGTATGGTTCGTTCTTTGGTTATTCCGTTTCAAAATAAAAACGGAATAACCAAACAAGCTTTGGTTATTCCGTTTTTTTTCCCGTTTTAAAACGAAATTACAAAAATGGTTTTTAAACGGTTTTTTCGTTATTTAGTTTTTAAAACGAAATTAGAAAAACGGAAATTGCAAAAATAAAAAAAGGGTACGTTTTGTTTTGTTTGTTTAACTGCAACGGTTAAACCAAAGACAAGCTTTTATTTTGATGTTACTGAACGGGACCTGTAAGCGGAACCGGAAATGGAATATCTGAGTGTAAAATGGATACGTTGTTGTCTTATTTAGAGGGAATCAACGTATTTAATTGAGAGCTGATGATCTAACCGTCAACAAGATTTATTTCATATTCCAAGTAAGTAATTAAATCATTACATTTGATAAACTTCCGTGTATGTTTAACAATAATTGACCGTAGGCTAACGCTAACGCTTCTCGCTGAGGTCTGTTTACTCATAGATTAATAGCCCAGATTAGTTTTTTAATCTTATGTTTATGTTTTGAATCATTGGCATCAAGATGTAGCAGTATAGAAAGTGTTGTGGAATTTGGAATAACACGTAGAATATGTGGAATACGACATCAGAAATTTTTCATTTTAAGTAATTAAAAAATAAGTGTGTTATGGGCAAACCACACGGTTTTATAACAAATCAATTTATTATTTACCATTTAGATACTCTTTTTTTTCTTTCTTTCAGGTGCGTGCAGACCCTGTTTTATTGACAGCTGATAACAACAGAGGTGTTTTGCCTCACTGGTGGAGGGGCTTTTGACACTTTTGAACTAGAAGCAGTAGCCAACCCAAGAGGTAACTACATTTTAATTAAAACAGAAACTGGAGATCACATTATTCTTCAATAATGAAAACTGAGTTTGACTTGAATGTTTGTTTTATTTAAAAAAAGGTACTGCTTTCTGGAAGCAGCACACAAGAAAAACATATGCTGTTGTGCTTTAAAATTATCACATGAATCCTGTACAGTATACGATACACTGTACAGTATAGACATACATTAACGCTTCTCGCTGAGGTCTGTTTACTCATTCATTAGTTTTTTAATCTTATCTTTATGTTTGTAATCATTGGCATCAAGTGTTGTGGAATTTGGAATAACACCTAGGGTGAATACGACATCAGAAATTTTAATTAAAAAATAAGTGTGTTATTCATTCATTCAACCTTTATTTAGTCAGGTAAATCTCATTGAGCCTTGAGGGCTCATTTACAAAAGTGACCTGCTACAAACTAAAGAATGATGAACAGCAATGGTAGAATTTCCTTAAACAACAAACAACAGAAAAACATAAGAGAGAAATACAAAGTGAAATGCAAAGTATCAAAAAAACTAGCAAAACACCACAAGGTATGGGCATACACCACGTCTTATAACAAATCAATTTATTATTTACCATTTATTTACTCTTTTTTTTCTTCTTTCTTTCAGGTGCGTGCAGACCATGTTTTATTGACAGCTGATGACAACAGAGGTGTTTTGCCTGATGGAGGGGCTTTTGAGACTTTTGAACTAGAGGCAGTAGCCAAGAGGTAACTACCGTACATTTTAAATAAAACAGAAACTGGAGATCACATTTTTCAATGCTGAAAACTGAGTTTGACTTGAATGTTTGTGATTTATTTTAAAAGGGCACTGCTTTCTGGAAGCAGCATGCAAGAAAAACATATGCTGTGCCAGAGGGACAACTCCAGAGGGACTAAAAGAAGGAGAAAAAGGTCATTGTTTAAGCTTAAGTCATGAAGTGTTTCAATTGTTTGACTGTTTTGCTGGACTGAAACAGTATGTTTTCAGTCGACAAGAGGACACTGGACTGCCAAGTGTATTGGACCAAATTGAGGTCGTCGTTCTTGCATCACAGGGTCTGCAGGATATCTCAAAAATCCTGAAAGACCTTGTTCAGTGTGTGCAGGTCAATCAGCACACAGCACTGTGCCTTAATGAGAATCAAGCTGCAGCTGTGAGCTGCTTTAGCTTGCATCATATGTAAAGGTCATTTTATTGATTTTAGGTTGCTATATTATACCAAGCAAATTAAATGTAAAACTTGTTAAAAAAATATTGTGCAATGTTGCAATTATACTAACATGTTACCAATTTTTATGTTACATACAGAGCCTATGAAGGAGCCGTTTGCAGACTGCTGTAGAAATCTTCTTGGATGCCAGTCTTGCCTGCAGCAGTGGCAGGACAGCCATACTCTCTGTCCAAAGTGTCGTGGGGAGGATTTTGAACACCACATACACTCAGTTGTGTTCTAACCAACTTCCTACACATAAACACGTTTTCTTTATTTTTACTTTCTTTATTTTTCATCACAATATTGTTTTATGACATTGAGAAAAAATTGTCTTACATTTATAAATAATGTTCAAAAGGTTTTTTTATACAGACATTTTACAATAAAAGATTGTTTTGCACCAAAACTGAATTTCTCTCTTAATTGTTTTGATATACTGTACAGTACTGTAAATGATCATTTTGGATTAATTCACAATCACCAATTATTTTGAACATGTGAATACTGTACTGTAATTTATTAAATTTTCACATCTTCTTAAACATTTCATACATGTCTCTGTCACATGGAGCAGGCAAAAGAGTGCTTCATTGACAATACTGTAGTCATTATTGAAAACTTTGTCAAAAAATTATAGACAAATCTGGGTAAGCAGCCCCAAACTCCAACTCTGCCAGGCTTCTGTTTTCTTAATTATGAAATGGGTCCACACCAAAGGTTGACTCTGTTCGCAGTGAAGATCCCAAAGGTGATGTGCATCAGTTGCACAGGGTAACAGGCTTTCTGCAATTTTGGCAGCTGATTGGATGTTCCTCGGCCTAGAAAAAAAGTGAAATGAAATTCACTACAAGAAGGCATCTGACGATAGAACAACGTTTGTCTTATATTTAGGGGTGCTTGAACAATCGACATGAGAAAACCGCTAATTTAGTCTATTCTTAAACCTGTGGTGAGGACTAATTGCTACATTACACAGTGGTAGGATAATGTATGTGTACTGTACAGGATTCATGTGATAATTTTAAAGCACAACAGCATATGTTTTTCTTGTGTACTGCTTCCAGAAAGCAGTACCTTTTTTAAATGAAACACAAAAATTTAAGTCAAATTCAGTTTTCAGCATTGAAGAATAATGTGATCTCCAGAAAGTTCATTCTCAATAGTCCAGGTATCAAATCCGCTCATTCTCAATCAGTTCATCTGGACAATTTCTTTTTAGTAGAAACGTTTCACCCTCACTCCAGAGGGCTTCGTCAGTCAGAGCAGTCCAAAGCAAACTGAAGCTACCCCACCAAGTAAACAACTTAAGTGGACCAACCAGTTTGCTGTAGCCAAGATGGTTTCTGGGGGCTTGTCCCTCGTCGACTCCTCCCAGGCAGGCAGACATGTCCAAAGTGGTTCAAGACCAGAAAGTTCATTCTCAATAGTCCAGGTATCAAATCCGCTCATTCTCAATCAGTTCATCTGGACAATTTCTTTTTAGTAGAAACGTTTCACCCTCACTCCAGAGGGCTTCGTCAGTCAGAGCAGTCCAAAGCAAACTGAAGCTACCCCACCAAGTAAACAACTTAAGTGGACCAACCAGTTTGCTGTAGCCAAGATGGTTTCTGGGGGCTTGTCCCTCGTCGACTCCTCCCAGGCAGGCAGACATGTCCAAAGTGGTTCAAGACCAGAAAGTTCATTCTCAATAGTCCAGGTATCAAATCCGCTCATTCTCAATCAGTTCATCTAGACAATTTCTTTTTAGTAGAAACGTTTGTGATCTCCAGTTTCTGTTTTAATTAAAATGTAGTTACCTCTTGGGTTGGCTACTGCTTCTAGTTCAAAGTGTCAAAAGCCCCTCCACCAGTGAGGCAAAACACCTCTGTTGTTATCAGCTGTCAATAAAACAGGGTCTGCACGCACCTGAAAGAAAGAAAAAAAGAGTATCTAAATGGTAAATAATAAATTGATTTGTTATAAAACTGTGTGGTTTGCCCATAACACACTTATTTTTTAATTACTTAAAATGTAAAATTTCTGATGTCGTATTCCACGTATTCCACGTGTTATTCCAAATTCCACAACACTTTCTATACTGCTACATCTTGATGCCAATGATTCAAAACATAAACATTCGATTAAAAAACTAATCTGGGCTATTAATCTGAGTAAACAGACCTCAGCGAGAAGCGTTAGCCTACGGTCAATTATTGTTAAACATACACGGAAGTTTATCAAATGTAATGATTTAATTACTTACTTGGAATATGAAATAAATCTTGTTGACGGTTAGATCATCAGCTCTCAATTAAATACGTTGATTCCCTCTAAATAAGACAACAACGTATCCATTTTACACTCAGATATTCCATTTCCGGTTCCGCTTACAGGTCCCGTTCAGTAACATCAAAATAAAAGCTCGTCTTTGGTTTAACCGTTGCAGTTAAACAAACAAACAAAACTAAACGTACCCTTTTTTTATTTTTGCAATTTGTTTTTATAATTTCGTTTTAAAAACGAAATAACGAAAAAACCGTTTGAAAACCGTTTTTGTTATTTCGTTTTAAAACGAAAAAAACGGAATAACCAAAGCTTGTTTGGTTATTTCGTTTTTATTTTGAAACGGAATAACCAAAGAACGAACCATACACGAATTCATAGTGTCCTCCTCCACCGTCTTCATGTGGAGGTCGGTCTCTGTGACACTGTCCTGGACTGGTTCAAATCTTTCCTCTCCAATAGGCTGGAATGTGTTAGTCTTGGCAACGCCACGTCCCAGACAGTCTGTGTCTCCTGTGGTGTTCCTCAGGGGTCAGTTTTGGGGCCCATGCTATTTTCCCTTTACATGCTGCCTTTAGGTCAAATTATTAATCAGTTCAACATTTTTTTTCACTGTTATGCCGACGATACACAGCTTTACATCAGGACTGGAACATCCTCATCTTCCCCATTGTCATCTCCATCTTCTCTCACTTTTTTCATTCAACCTTTATTTATACAGGCTATCCTCGTTGAGCCACGGGGACTCATTTACAATAGGGACCTGTTTCACTCACACCCAGGGTCAATTTTAGAGTTACCAATCAACCTAACATGCATGTTTTTGGACTGCCCTCTCTACCTGCCTGGAGGAAGTAAGGGCATGGATGAATCAGAACTTTCTTCAATTAAACTGCTCCAAGACTGAGGCCATACTGATTGGCACCCCTCACCAGGTACAAACATCAACTATAACAACAATTTCCTTTTCTGGACAAGACATCCCCCTCTCCACCTCTGTTACAAATCTTGGAATAAAAATGGACTCTCATCTTACATTTGAAAATCACATTAAGTTTCTGTTTAAAACTTGCTTCTTCCATCTTCGAAACATCTCCAGACTTCGCCCATCCCTAACTTTTTCTGATGCTGAGAAACTCGTCCATGCTTTTGTCTCCTCCAGGCTCGACTACTGCAACTCCCTGTTTATTGGAATCCCTGGCAAATACCTTCAGAAGCTTCAATATATTCAAAACAGTGCAGCAAGGATTTTGTTGAGAGTTCGTAAATTTGAACATATTACGCCCATTCTCCAGAACCTTCATTGGCTTCCTGTCGCCTACAGAATTCAGTACAAAACTGCTCTCATTACACATCAATGCTTACACGGAACTTCACCTGATTATCTAAAGGACATTCTTGTTAAATATTCATCCACCCGGTCTCTACGGTCACAGAACAGTAATCTCCTTCACATTCCGAGAACCAATTTGAGGACCATGGGAGACCGGGCTTTCAGTGTGGCTGCCCCCCGCCTATTGAACTCTCTTCCTGACTGCCTGAGAGCTCCACAGTCACTGGTTGACTTTAGAAGCGGCCTGAAGACCTTTCTTTTTAAGCGAGCCTACTCTGCCTCCTCATGATTCTATCTTTGATCTTAGTTGATACTATTATTGATTTTATTTGTTTTATTTGACCTTTAATTTTGTTGCACTTTGTAGCACTTTGAGATTTTCATTAATGAAAAGTGCGTTATAAATTAAATTCATTATTATTATTATTATTATTAAAAAAAGCTATCCGTGGAGCAAAACAGAAAAAGGGAGAAGGATAAAGATGTTGGCAGGATGAAAAAAAGCTTTTCAATGTGGTTGAAAGATAGTAAGTAAGTACTGTCAGTGTATTAGTAGGACAGGGGGGTTGTAAATATTCTGACGAGTACCACTACTGTTATATATTAGTACTTTTTTAAACTTCTTATTTGTTTGATTGAAATGATCACCTGATATAATATGTGACTTAAAAAAAAACCGTAATATTGCTACTGTATTTTCTAAGTGCATGACTAAGGGAGGAAAGATGTATGAGGCA
>JBBPBX010035909.1:0-23816 GCA_038048925.1 Garcialebias charrua | reverse complement strand
TACCTCTATGCAATCCAGTGTCCTGACTGCTGTCAATGGAGGTCCAACTCTTTGGCACTGGTCACATTCAGACACCTTGAAAAGGTTGTTGTTTTTCAGTTTTATGAAACTTTGTAGTTTAAGGACATTTACAAGAACGTGGTAACATACCCATGCCCGTATAGCAGTAGTCATACCAGGCCAATAAAATCTTTTACACATGGCACTTGTGGTTTTACCAATACCAGTGTGTCCTCCCATTGGTGAAGTGTGGATCTCCTTGAAAAGGTTCCATGCCTCCTCTCTTGACTGTATGGCCCTCCTGCGAGGCGAGGCTCCAAAGTATAGTTTACCATCTTTATGGAAAATATGTACGCATAATTGTAATATATACCAGTATTACAGAGCATAATCAGGATCAAAACTGCTTATGGTTCACCCTGATGTAAAAGTTGCTTGGAGAACGCGTAATATATAGATAAAAAAGTGCCTTTGTAATGTATACTTTATTTTTAGTTATAGCAGCAGAAGCATTTAAAAAATCTAAACTTAGGTCATATGACATAAATGGAAAAAATGTTTGACATTTATCACAGTTAAAGTCGTTTATGTTTGCCCCGCACTAATAAAAACTTACCATGAATGCTGAATTTGGAGGCAAATCTACGGAGAGTTTGTTTTTGGCCTCTGGTAAATGTTTCTGGATAGGAACCTTCTGAGAGATAGGTAAAGACTTCCTTCCATCTGCTCTCCATGCTTCCTATAAATTCCATTTGTTAATGAATAAACAAGCATTTAAACAAAAAGTGAAATTATGTAAAATGTAAAAGAGGATTGTAAAATACGTTTATGCTAGTACTACTTTATGCTAGTATAGTAAAACAAATAACTACTGTCCAAAAAATGCATTGCAAACAGCAACTTGTTTATATACAACAACAATTTACTGACTTACTTTGTGTTATTATTTTACTGTCTGATGAACGTTCAAATTGTAGTCGGGGTTTAATTAGTAGACAGACTTTGTTTTTTTAACAGGTCCCTCTTGTAAATGAGTCCCCGTGGCTCAACGACGCTAGCATGTATAAATAATGGTTTAAAGGAGAAAAAAAAAATAAAAATACCTGAGTCGAGGGTCCGAGGGACAAACATGTCATTTCCTGTCACAGTGCCATCCGGTGGATTAATTTGTCCCACAAAGTTAAGCCAAATGGTAGAGATGGCTGAAACAAATTGTTAGGTTAGCACTCCCTTTTTTTAATTTAGTGTCTCCAAATGTGGTAAACCATTTTAATGTTTTAATCTCTGTAAGCAGATAGTAAAACATGGTACTTGATCACAACATGGACTGCAGTTAATTTAAACGTGAACATTCATGCAAAATTTTAATTTAATTAATAATAATTTATATTTAATTTATAATAATAATCAAAACACTAATGCTTGTAGAGTATAGTATTAAGCTACATTTATGATGAAAGTTGTGTGTTCTTCCAGGATGTTTATGAAGCATTTGACACCACACACCATAATTTAGTACTTCAGTCAATAGAGCAATTTTGGAATTGGTCATTTTTTATGTCAAGCTGTTAAAACTATATA
This sequence comes from Garcialebias charrua, assembly GCA_038048925.1. Classification (NCBI taxonomy): domain Eukaryota; kingdom Metazoa; phylum Chordata; class Actinopteri; order Cyprinodontiformes; family Rivulidae; genus Garcialebias; species Garcialebias charrua. The sequence continues at coordinate 22,235 of JBBPBX010035909.1, read as the reverse complement.
CACCAATGGTAACAGTTCCATTAGAGTTGCTGTGCTCAACATCAACGTGGTCCTGTGATGCCTGATGTCAGTGGTCACATCCAGGGATGGAAGAACACAACTGCTGAAAAATGTCCTCCATCAAATGTGTAAGTTGTTTCCTGTTTACAACAATTTGCTCCTGTGTCATTGTCTGCCTGTTGTAGATCAAGTTGTATTGACGTACTTTGTCGAAACTAAGACAGAACACTAATGGATGATGTAGTACAGCTGTTGAAAACATCACAATGTCAAAAAGTGAAAACCAAAAAGCTATTTGTTATTACACTTTAACAAGCTTTCACATCACTTTCATTGATCGTTTTGTGAAGACAAATGAAGTACAACTGAAAACGATAGCATCAAGTATAAACTTGTAAAAAGCAAATTTTTATAGCTTCAACATTTAATTTGCTATTGAAATAATTACATGCAAAGCAACACCTAAACAAATATGTTAGTTGCAAAATAATTTTTTTATTGTTGTCTGTACATTTCAATGTATGTTAACATGTAGACTGGGAGGAGACCCCAGGGAAGACCCAGGACATGCTGGAGTGGTCTGGGAAGGCCGTAAGAGTCCTCCCAGAAGAGATGGAAGAAGTTGCTCTGGAAAGAGACGTCTGGACACTCCCTGCTCAAGCTGCTGCCCCTGTGACATGATGTAAAACCACGAGGAAGATGATGGATGGATGGATGGATGGATGGACATGGAACTCCCTGCTCAAGCTGCTGCCCCTGTGACATGATGTAAAACCACGAGGAAGATGATGGATGGATGGATGGATGGATGGACACTCCCTGCTCAAGCTGCTGCCCCTGTGACATGATGTAAAACCACGAGGAAGATGATGGATGGATGGATGGATGGATGGATGGACACTCCCTGCTCAAGCTGCTGCCCCTGTGACATGATGTAAAACCAGGAGGAAGATGATGGATGGATGGATGGATGGATGGATGTTGTAAGCATGTTTGAAAAGTAAAAGTTATGGAGGTGTTTCATCTGTTTTTCAGTACAGTCTTGTCTTTGTCAAAAAAAAAAAAAAGTTCAATTCCAGGTGTTCTGCAGCTCCAGGCACATCACTGTCAGCTGAACCTTGAAGAATAAATGTACAATTTGTTTTAATGAAGGTTTACAAATACCTGTCACATAAGTACATATACTGAAAATTGCAACATTTACTCACCTGGACATAGAATCCACTTTGCCCATTGGTAAGAAGGTCCTTGTCATCTTCTAAGCATCTGATGTCACAATTTGGCCAACACGAAACTGTGCAAATGACATGGAGCTATTTAGAGGACATTTAATCTCTAGGAGCTGCACAGAGTCCAAAATTCCATCCAGGCTTACTACAAACTAAAAACAGTAGGTGCATACTATCATTGCAAAACGCAATTAAAGATAATACATTAAAACAAAACAATTATCAGCATTTATTCCACAGTATTGCAGCAGTGTGGCTGCATGACCTGTCTTGTATTTCACCTGATGTTGTGATGGAGGACTTTAAGGCTTTGGCTGAGCTCTGTCTGTGCTAATTTAAGATAAATAAGATTGTGTCCCATCTCTTTTAATAAAACGTGCACAACGTTAGTACTGTAGATACTAAACCTCAGAGCTTTTCAGGTTGTTTTCTGGTTATTCATCGCTTCACCGTAATGTGCTGCTATAAAGCTAAACATTCTAGTAAAGTAATCTGCACAGGCACTTCTTCAGGTCGCCCCCATCCCTCCCTCCTCTGCAGCGGAATGATTATATTGTCTTTATAAAAACTTCACTTGCACTGGTCGCACATAAACAAACGTAGTTTTCACTTCGAAGTCACGCACATGTTACACACAAAGCGTCAACAAAACAATTTACGTACGGTGTTCAGAAAATGCACCGCTGCACACTTTAAACGGTTCAGAAAATGCACTGCACACTTTAAATTATGTAAATACACAATAACACCATGTATACTGTGCACAACAAAATTCACAGACTTATATTTTGCTCGTAACTTGCAGCGTACGATGATTCCACGGCTCCATGATTACGCAATTGGCTTATTGCAACTGCGCATGTGCGCGCATGCGTATTGACAAAATGTAGGTCATCTCCACAAGAAGGCAGTCTCCACGGAACACCGGTCTGTCGTGTTGAAGAGAGAGCTGAGTCGAAAGGCAAAGCTCTCAATTTACCGATCGATCTACGTTCCCACCCTCATCTATGGTCATGAGCTTTGGGTTGTGACCGAAAGAACGAGATCTCGGATACAAGCGGCTGAAATGAGTTTTCTCCGCAGGGTGTCTGGACTCTCCCTTAGAGATAGGGTGAGAAGCTCAGTCATCCGGGAGGGACTCGGAGTAGAGCCGCTGCTTCTCCACATCGAGAGGAGCCAGTTGAGGTGGCTCGGGCATCTGGTTAGGATGCCTACTTGACGCCTCCCTGGTGACGTGTTCCCGGCATTTCCCACCGGGAGGAGGCCCAGATATACTGTATTTAGTCAACCAAAAATAATTTAATTCAGAATCATATTTCTAGTCAATCAATTTAAAGTGTACTTTCAATAATCAATTCTCAAAAAATAATAACTTAACATCAAGTATTCTAAAATACAAACCGGATTCCAAAAAAGTTGGGACACTAAAATTGTGAATAAAAACTGAAAGCAATGATGTGGAGGTGGCAAATGTCAATATTTTATACGTAATAGAACATAGATGACAGATCAAAAGTTTAATCCGAGTAAATGTAACATTTAAAAAAAAAATATATGTTGATTCAAAATTTCACAATGTCAACAAATCCCCAAAAAGTTAGGACAAGTAGCAATAAGTGGCTGGAAAAAGGAAATTGAGCATATAACTTCCAGTGAGTGAACGCTGGCGCATCCTGGCTGCCGCTGCTCGTCGTACTTTTTTCTTATTTTTGTTTTATTCAGTCCTTTCTGCTGTTTTTCACGGACCCTTGCCTGGGCATTTCTACTCCAAGTCTCTTGCTCATCTCATCATCAAACATGCAGTTTGTTTGGATTTACCTGTTGCCCGCTCTGGTTTGGACTCTCTTGCTGATCATCCACCACCACCCAGCGTCTGGCCTTCTCCATTACTCAGCCATCGAGCTCCTTCGCCTTCGTTTTCTACCGGCCGTCCTGCCTGTGCTCCCTCTTCAGGAAATTGTCATCCATTCTCGTCAAAGATACATTCACCATAGCTCCCGCCGTAGACTCAACTCTGGCAAGGCTAATCCCATAAACTCCATCTGGTCTGACTCTTGCCATTCTACACGCTGCAATGCTCGGGTACGGTACTTCTCTGACATCATCAGTTCCAATGTTGGCAGTTCAAAGACATTGTTCTCTCTCCTTCACCGTTCTGTCTCATGTTCTAACTCTCTACCCTCTCACATGGTTTCCACAGAATTTTGCAACTCCCTGATGTCATATTTCAATGAAAAGTTTATTTCAATTCATAAACACCTTGGACCAAATATTGCCCCAGCAATCTATGCTGAACTCCCCCCTCCCTCCCTCCCTTTCTCTGTCTTTTCCCTCCCCTCTGCTGATGATGATATTGCTGACATTATCAGCAAGTCTAAATCCTCATCCTGTCAACTTGATCCATTTCTCACAGTTCTTGTTAAATCCTGTCTCCCTATCATCACTAACATCATCCACTCCTCCCTAACCTCTGGCATTGTTCCCACAGCCTTCAAATCTGCTGCCATCACCCCCATCATCAAGAAACCAGGTCTTGACTTCACCAACTTCAATAATTTTCGTCCAATCTCCAATCTGCCTTTCATCTCCGATTCTTGAAAAAGTTGTTGCTAGTCAACTTCACTCACACCTGTCCAACAATAATGTTTATGAAGAGTTTCAATCTGGTTTTCGCACCCACCATAGCACCGAAACAGCTCTAATAAAAATTACAAACAACCTTCTTCTTGCTGCTGACTCTGGTCTTCTGTCCATCCTCATTCTTCTTGATCTAAGTTCTGCCTTCGACACCATCTGTCATTCTATCCTCCTCAACAGACTAACCTCCATCGGCATCTCAGGTACCCCGTTAGACTGGTTCAACTCTTATCTCTCTGACCGCACTCAATTCATTCAGCTTGAATCCTTCCGCTCCCAGTCTTCCCCTGTCTCCACGGGTGTCCCCCAAGGCTCTGTCCTCGGACCCCTCCTCTTCATCATTTACCTCCTTCCTCTGGTCATATCTTCCGGAAATACGGCGTCCATTTCCACTGTTATGCTGATGACACGCAGCTCTACTTGTCATCAAAACCAAACTCCATCCACCCACCCTCCATCCTCACCGACTGTCTCAATGAGCTAAATCACTGGTTTCTAACAATTTCCTTCAACTAAACAGTAACAAAACAGAAATCATTCTTGTTGGTACCAAAAACTCTTTCAAAATCAAACATCTTCTCGTCCCCCTTAACAACTCTCTGCTATCCCCCTCCCCTCCGGTCAAGAGTCTCGGTGTCATCCTCGACACCACTCTCTCCTTCACTTCACTTCTCAACAATGTTACTCGGTCTGCCTATTTCCACCTCCGTGATATTAACCGTCTCCGTCCTTCTCTCATACTCTGCTCCACAGCCATCCTTGTGCACAGTCTTGTGACTTCTCGGATTGACTACTGCAACTCCCTTCTCCATGGCCTCCCCAACAAATCTCTCCACAAGTTACAGATGGTCCAGAACTCAGCTGCCTGTGTCATCACTCAAACCTCCTACTATAACCACATCACTCCTGTCCTGCAGCAGCTCCACTGGCTCCCAGTTAAATCACGCATTGTCTTCAAAATTCTTCTTCTCACGTTCAAATCTATCCACAACCTTGCCCCTCCTTATCTATCTGACCTCCTACAAATCTCCATCCCATCACGCTCTCTCAGATCCTCCTCTTCGCTACATCTCCATGTACCCTCTGCCCGCCTCTCCACCATGGGGAGCAGGGCCTTCACCTGCTCTGCCCCTCACCTCTGGAACGCTCTACCGCCAGACCTTCGAAACACCACCTCCCTTTCTCTGTTCAAGACTGCTCTGAAAACACATCTCTTTAGACTAGCTTATCATTAACTTTACTAAATGTATTTTATATTATTTTGTATTTTATATTCTTTATTTATTCTATATTTCAATTTGTTACTGCTGATGTTTGAACTGTGTTTGTTTGTTTCTTGCTGTGAAGTGTCCTTGGGTGTCCTGAAAGGCGCTTTGAAATAAAATGATGATTATTATTATTATTATTATTATAACGAACAGCTGGAAGACCAATTAACACTAATTAGGTCAATTGACAACATGATTGGGTATAAAAAGAGCTTCTCAGAGTGTCAGTGTCTCTCAGAAGCCAAGATGGTAAGAGGATCACCAATTCCACCATTGTTGCGCAGAAAGATAGTGCAGCAATACCAGAATGGTGTTACCCAGCGTAAAATAGCAAAGACTTTTAATCTAAAAAAGCTAAGTCTGGTCCTCTGGACATTAAAAAAAAAACTGTAGAAACGTTTTGTCTTTCGTCCGAAAGACTTCCTCAGTCTGAGGTGCTGTATTCAGCTCAGTCTTATAAATAGCACCCTCTCACAGTGGATCAACCAGTTGGCTGATGACAGCCGAAACCAGCTGCTCACATGATCAAGGAGGACCATCAGCCTAACGATGGATCGTTAGCACCCTGATGGTTGTTTGCTATTCACAGAGGGCTGAGTGATACTAGCAATAACAGCATTGTAAGAGGGGGACAGTTGAACCCGGAGGCCTCCACCTCTGTTTAATGATGGACGGTTTCTTTTCACAAAGATGGCCTCTTTACTCCTCCTCAAACCATCATTCCTCTCTATCAAGGATGTGAACATCTTCATCCCTGAAAGAGTGACCTCTGACCTGGAGATGAGTGTAGACTGCAGAGTCCTGACCTGATGATGTTGATCTTCTGTGCTGGGCCATCCTTTAGGCCAGTGGCTGTTTAGTTTCCCCGATATAAGACTGATCGCAGCCATCAGGGTTCTAATATCTTGATAGCAATTTATCTGTTTTAACTGTGCTCTATAAATAAAGATGACTTGACTTGACTAATGATCCATCGTTAGGCTGACATATCTGTCAAGTCTCCCGTTTTGGCCGGGAAACTACCGTATTTTACCCCTCTTTCCCGTCGTGATCCCGAATTATTATTTTCCCGGAAATCTCCCGTATTATAATATTATTAAAAAAAAAAAAAAACACATTCCGGTGCCTCTGTCACTAGTCTCGCGAGAACTGCCACCTGCAGTCGCCTCAGTGGCAGTTCTCGCGATGTTAGGGCTGGTGGCGCGAGAACAAACCCGGAAAAACACAGAGATGGATGTAACGAGAAGTAACGAGAGAGGACGCGTCCCTGCCAAAAAAGTTAAGACTTCGTGTAAATATGTTGAAAAATGGGACAGCGAATTTACTTTCCTAAAGTTTATTACGCGTTTTTTAAGATTTGTAACTGCGACTTTAGTGTCTGAAAAATCCGTCAAGCACAAAGGTAAGCCTGTCAGATTGTGATCACATAACTGGTTTGAAAGTGGCTGATAGGTAGTTATTTTAGATTTCTTGTAAACCTGTCTTAAAATGTAAGGGGTCCTGGACTTTGCAGGGGTCTGCAACCTGAGGCTCTGGAGCCACATGCAGCTCTTTGGTCCCTCAGCAGTGGCTCTTCCAAGCTTTGATCAAAACTAACTTTAAACTGAATTTTATTCTTATAACAACAAAAAGGGCTAGTTTTAGCAGTTTTTCCTGTCATTTCCTTTGCTAATGTGTGAATACTAGAACAAATAGAAGGAGTAAAACATAAGTTAACTTTATTTATTCGAAGTAGGATATTTAATTTTTCCACAATTAAAATAATTTACCTAGACCTGCATATTTTATTATTTTATTTTTTAATTGGGAAAGATCACATTATTTTTCCTTCTTTATGATAATCTGGTCTTTTTTAGTCTAAAATGTAAAAATATCAACAAATCATTAGATATTTTCAGCTTTACAATGGCCAGAAAACTACAGGTCAGAAAATTGTCCTCTAACAAACTTAAAGTGGTCTATGGGCCACCAGTTGAGAATCCCAGTTGTAGCAGGTATTCTGGCTCCGGAAACGTTTAATTTAGTGAACAAAGGGCCAGAAATGGCTCTTTTGATCATAAAGGTTGCAGATCCCTGATCTAGTGGGATGGCTCGGTGTACCCGGCAGAAAATTTCCCTTATTTTTAAATCCAAAACTTGACAGGTATGTAGGCTGATGGTCCTCCTTGATCATGTGAGCAGCTGGTTTCGTCTGTCATCAGCAAGCTGGTTGATCCACTGTGAGAAGGTGCTATTTATAAGACTGAGCTGAACACAGCATCTCAGACTGAGGAAGTCTTTCGGACGAAAGACGAAACGTTTCTACAGTTGTTGTTTTTTTTGTTTTTTTTGTTGCTTTATTTTGTTTTGTTTTTTAAATGTCCAGAGGACCAGATTTGGGATTTTTAGATTTTTCTACCTGGATTTTTGAGCATGCATCAGGGCAAAGACTTAAGTTATCATCATCAACTGTGCATAACTTCATCAAAAGATTCAGAGAATCTGGAACAATCGCTGTGCGTAAGGGTCAAGGCCATAAAACTCTACTGGATGCTCGTGATCTCCGGGCCCTTAAACGTCACTGCACCTCAAACAGGAATGCCACTGTCAAGGAAATAACAGAATGGGCTCAGGAATACTTCCAGAAAGCATTGTCAGTGAACACAATCCACCGTGCCATCTGCTGTTGCCAGCTGAAACTCTACAGTGCAAAGAGGAAGCCATTTCTAAGCAAGCTCCACAAGCTCAGATGTTTGCACTGGGCCAGGGGTCATTTAAAATGGAGTGTGGCAAAATGGAAGACTGTTCTGTGGTCAGATGAGTCACGATTTGAAGTTCTTTATGGAACACTGGGACGCCATGTCATCCGGACCAGAGAGGACAAGGATAGCCCAAGTTGTTATCAACGCTCCGTTCAGAAGCCTGCATCACTGATGGTATGGGGTTGCATGAGCGCTTGTGGCATGGGCAGCTTGCATGTCTGGAAAGGCACCATTAATGCAGAGAACTTTGTTCAGGTTCTAGAACAACATATGTCAAAGTGCCGGCCCGCAAATTCATTATGTATGGCCCCCTAGATAATTATTATTATTATTATTTTTTTATGGCCTCCCTTCTCCCCTTACAGCCATCCTTTCAATACCATTATTATGAAATATTTATTCTAGTAATTATCTAGTGGAGTTTTTTAATTTATTATTTATTTATAATATATTTGTTATAAACAGCTACATTATAAAACAATGTAAAATACTAAAAGCAGGAACATGTCTGTGTTGATTTATGCCAAGAACTTAGCAGATGTAAAGCTATTTAATATTTTATTTAATTCATTTATTCATTCATTTAAAAGAGACTAAATAAAACAAATTAATCAAAAAGAAAACATTGAATGAAAAGAGTGCAGAAGGAAGAAAAAAAAACTTATATCACCCCATTATAATAAACATTGAACCAGTCCGGCCCTTGGCTTGTAGCAAAAAAAATTTTGGCCCTCCGTGTATTTGACTTTGATACCCCTGTTCTAGAACAACATATGCTCCATCTAGACGTCATCTCTTTCAGGGAAGACCCTGCATTTTTCAACAAGATAATGCCAGACCACATTCTGCAGCAATCACAACATCATGGCTACGTAGGAGAAGGATCCGGTACTGAAATGTCCAGCCTGCAGTCCAGATCTTTCACCTATAGAGAACATTTGGTGCATCATAAAGAGGAAGGTGTGACAAAGAAGGCCCAAGATGATTGAACAGTTAGAGGCCTGTATTAGACATGAATGGGAGAGCATTCCTATTTCTAAACTTGAGAAACTGGTCTCCTCTGTCCCCAGACGTCTGTTGAGTGTTGTAAGAAGAAGGGGGGATGCCACACAGTGGTAAAAATGGACTTGTCCCAACTTTTTTGGGATTTGTTGATGCCATGAAATTTTGAAACATATTTTTCCCTTAAAATGATACATTCTCTCAGTTTAAACTTTTGATCTGTGATTTGTGTTCTATTCTGAATAAAATATTAGATGTTGGCACCTCCACATCATTGCATTCAGTTTTTATTCACAATTTGTTTAGTGTCCCAACTTTTTTGGAATCCGGTTTGTAGATCTGTACAAGGACTAATCAGTGTTTTATCACATTCATACACCAATGGGACACATATAAGAGGCAATGAGGGGTTCAGTGTTGCCGACAGCCCAGGAACACTTCAGCATGTGACTGCTGGTGGAATCAAACCCCCAACTCTCCCATTGGAGGAGACTACTCTAGCCTCTCAGCCACAGCTGCCCTCAGCTGAAGAGGATTATTATTTATATGTGTAAATAAATGTCTACTCTAAAATATAAAGTAATGTATGTAAATACATAGTTTATTTTTTAGACATTTATTTTGTAGAGTTACTGAAGTTTGTTAATAAATGTAGCTGTGTGACAACTGGGACAAAGTTTTGACTCAGACATATATTTTTGTTATTCTTTTATGGAAAGAAAATTATATTTACAGCAGTTTGTTAATAAATGTAGCTCTAATAATAATAATAATAATAATAATAATAATGAATTCAATTTATAACGCGCTTTTCATTAGTGAAAATCTCAAAGCGCTACACACATTGAATGCTACATACATTCATACACCGGTAGCGGCAGACTACCATGCAAGGTGCAATGCATCTGTGACAAATGGGACAAAGTTTTGACTCAGACATATATTTTTGTTATTCTTTTATGGAAAGAAAATTATATTTAGATATATATCATAGATCGTGATTTATCATAAAAATATTGAGATATGAATTTTGGTCCATATCGCCCTGCCCTATTGGTGACTCAGCTATGGTGTCTCTTGTTAATGTTGTTGTCTTTTTCTTTTGTGCACAATCACTTTAATATATGTACATCAAAACTGAAACCACAGCCTCCTGTTTTCATTCACACCTCAGGCTCTTTTAAAGGACACTCTGGGCAGGTGCTCGAGCATCCCCTGGGATCTCTGTGCACATCCCTGCCCTATGTCATGTTACGGTGAGGCTTCTTTCCAGTTCTATGGGCCCCGTCTGTGGAATAGTCTGCCGGAGAACCTGAGGGCTGCAGAGAATGTTGTTGTTTTTAAGAGCAGGCTCAAGACCCATCTTTTTAACTGCATTTCCTGAACTGGTTCATCTCTATCCAATACTACTGTATTTAATTGTATTTATTTATTTTGTGTGTGTCGTTTGCTTTAATTTTGTGAGTTTATTGTTTTATAATTCTGTACAGCACTTTGAGCTGCTTTTAGTATGAAGGGTGCTTTATAAATAAAATGGATTGATTGATTGATTGATGTCATCTTTCTGTAAAAAGCTTCCAGAGGCTCCATCTCACAATTTATGACATCCAAGATCAATTTAATGAAAACGTTTTTTATTTTATTTCTGATATTAATGCAATCTGTTATGAAATTAAAAATGTGAAAAGGTGACCTCCATTTTCCTTTCTGAAACTTTCAGCTTCATTTTCCTGTCTCAGAACAGACGGACAGTATCCCAAAATGTTTTAGGAAAGATGTGGTCTGAGTACCTACCAAGCTGTAATAAACTCCAGCTACAACTTCCAGACCATTTTCAGATACATCTTATAATCAGTGTAAAAAAAGTTTTCCTACAATCACTTTGATCAACATTTTCTTTTGTTTGTTCTTCTAGATCTCCCACAGCATCACACCTGGAAGGAGAAAGAGGTTCTCACTGACCAATGGCTCTGTAACCAGGAGAGGAACTCCAGTTCAGACCAGGAGGAACCAGGACTTCCACAGATAAAAGAGGAACATGAGGATCTAGAACCTCCACAGGAAAAACCACAAAGTCTAGAGATGAAAGAGGAGCAGGAGACTGAAACCTTTATGGTAACTCCTGTTTATAAGGAAATAAATCACAGGGAACTAGAACCAAACAGGGACCAATGGTTCTTTCAGAACTCTTCTGTGTCTGAGAGCCAAGTTCAGGAAGGAAGCAGAAAAACCTCAGGATTCAGCAGAGATGAAGAGCTGAAACAACATAAGAGAAGTTCACAAACCAGAGGTCACGGTGACAATGTAGACCACCCAAAAGCAAAAAGCAACCCCAAAAAGCGTTTTGTTTGTTTGACTTGTGGGAGAAATTTCTGTAGAAAAAATTATTTAAATGTTCACATGAGAACTCACACAGGTGAGAGACCTTTTACTTGTCAGATCTGTGGAAAAAGTTACTGTGAATATAATGGCTTTAAATACCACATGAAAACTCACACAGGTGAAAAGCCTTTTTCATGTCAGACATGTGGAAAAAGTTTCATTTGTAGAAGAGATTTGAATTCTCACATGAAAACTCACACAGGTGAAAAGCCTTTCTCGTGTGAAATGTGTGGAAAAAGTTATTATTTTAAATATAAGTTGCGTATTCATGTGTTAACCCACACAAATTGAGAGACCTTTTTCATGTCGGACTTTTGGAAAAAGTTTTGTTCGCAAAGATACTTTGAATAAGCACATAAAAACTCACAGGGATTATAAAGTGTAATTTTGTAACTTTCTCAGATTTTGGAGTTTGTTAAACCTACCTTTGTGTCACTTCACATAAAGGGCATTTATTTCTCCCCCCTGGGTGCTCAGACAGATTAACTACACAAAGAATTTATTAAAAACTAGAATAAACACAAATGCATGTCTTTTTGTTTAAATAAAAGTTTAGTTGTTTCCTGTATTTCTGTTAATAATAATAATAATAATGAATTCAATTTATAACGCACTTTTCATTAGTGAAAATCTCAAAGTGCTACACACATTGAATGCTACACACATTCATACACCGGTAGCGGCAGACTACCATGCAAGGTGCTTTCCAGTCCTACCGGGAGCAACTCGGGGTTAAGTGTCTTGCCCAAGGACACAACGACACATGGTGTGGGGAACCGGGATTCGAACTGCCAATCTTCCGATTGGGGGACGACTGACAATACCACTACGCCACGGCCGCCCTGTTCTGTATAACTTTACAATTGTTAGTGTTCTGGTTGTTTCTGCACGTGTATTATTGGACACTCGAACAGCAGCATAGATAGTGTCTGCACACTCTGTTAAACTGTTGAAATAAACATGATTTCTTTATTAAATGATTTTTTAAAATATGAAATCTTATAAAAAATGTTTTTGAGAATTTCTTTAGTATAAAGTTTTGAAGTGTTTTGTCTTATTTGTCAGATGGATATATACTTTATTAATCCCAGTGGAAAATTCCAGACATCCCGTAGCATTTGAAAAAGACAATATGCACATGAACAAGTGGTACGGTGCTATACTTATGATTAACATCCATATGTGTATATACACAGTATGTATACATACACATCTAAATGTGGTGAGAGTGTTCCACCCTCCCCACTCTGTACACCAGGTGTTAATCAGAGCATACAAACGATTGATGGGCGTGGCAGATGCCTTTAAAGCGTCACTGACATGATTTTTTTTACTATGCATAAAATTGCTCAAAATACATATCTTGTATCATTCAACTATCTTCGTTTTTGCAAACAAAATGATAAATCAATTTAATTTTGTTTTAAAAGTGATTTTAAACTTTGCCGTGTTTATTCACGGGAAATCCGATTACACGTGAATGCAACATCTGTGACGTAAAATCGGGCAGAGGCAGTCTGCGTGTATCTGCAGATCGCGGTTTTTTTTTTTTACTTGAAAAATGCTGTTACGTTGTGTCGCATTTGGGTGTTCTAATATCATCAGTGAAAAAGTGAGCCTTTACACTTTCCCAAAAGATGAAATGCTTCGTCAAGAATGCAACAAAGCTGCACCCCTCGGAGCCCCCCCTCACCTGAAGGTAAGTCTCATACGGCTTCAGACCTAAATTAGATCCTGCTGTTTCTTGTTCCATCACCCAAACTATTTTCGGCTTCCCTAACTGAAAACAAATAGTTCAAATCTTGATTTGATTTGATTTATTTATTCTCATGTGAGACTTGTGGAAAAGGTTTTAATTGAAATTTTGCTTTAGTCAGACACATGAAAACTCATACAGGTGAGAAGCCTTTTCATGTGAGACCTGTGGAAAAAGTTTTATTGAAAACTAATTTAATTAAATACATGAAAACTCACACAGGTGAGAAGCCTTTCTCATCTGAGACCTGTGTAAAAAGTTGCAGAACTAGAAAATGTTTCAAAAACCACATGGAAACTCACATAGAATAAAAGCCTTTTACTTTTTCTTATGGAAAAGTTACAGTGAAAACAAAAGTAAACACAACATGAGAATTTGGGTGAAAGACCGTTCTCCTGTCAGTCCAGTGGAAAAAGATTTATTAAAAATGTATTTTTATCAGACGTGAGAAGGTGTAATCTTTTGAATCTTGTAACTTTCTCAGACTTTGGACGTGGCTAAGAGTTAAAAAAGACACATTGAGTCAGAAGTTCATTAAACTATAGTCCTAAAACACCAGAACAGACAGACAGAATATCTTACCAGTGGGAAAGGTCAAAGTTAATGGTCAACAATCCAACAATGTTCAATCAGGTCATCTATTATTTGATTATTAGTGTTTTTCGAATAGTTATTTGTTTTCTTTGAATATGTTTAGTATCAGAAAGAAATAAAGACCCAGTTGTTTGAAAATGACAGTGTCCTCTCTATGTTCCTACTGTAGAATCAGGATCAAGTTTTTATCAACAAGATGCAGATAAACTAAGCTGTTAAAATGTGAAATCTGGTAGAACAGGATTTTTTTTAAAACTCAATTAAGTTTAGTCCCAACCTGCATCAATTGCTATTCTGTTTTCATTTCATTTTAATGTCAGATGTTAGTGATCACTTACCGGTTTTTACAATTTATAATACATATCAAAGCAATATAAATAAAACTGTTGAAATTTTTTTTATAAGAAATACATCACAAAAAGCCTTAGATAAATTAAAGAATGATTTAATTAAACAAAATTAGGAAAATGTTTATATGGAGGATGTAAATCAATCATATGATGTCTTTATGAATATTTTGGAGGCATTACATGTATATGAAAAACATTGTGTACTACAGAATTATACTCAAAAAACATTATTGATCAACAATGGATGACTAAAGGATTGAGAAATGCATGTAAAAAGAAAAATTATTTGTACTCTGTTTTCTTGAAATGTAAAACTCAATGCTGAAGTCAGATATAAAAGGTATAAAAATAAACTTATAGGTATAATAAGGAAACATAAAAAGAGTATTATAGTGATTTAATGAATAAATGTAATGGTGACATGAGGGCAACATGGCTTGTTGTAAATAGTGTTTTGAATAAGCAGGTAGTAAAGACAGGTAGTTCACAAAATTTTGTAATAAATGATAAGGAAATCTATGATAAAAAAGAAAATGTTAATGGATTTAATAAATATTTGGTGAATGTTGGACCTAGCCTGTCAGCAAAAATACCAAGAGTTGATAATTATGTGACCTACTTAATTGAAGGTTGTTCCAACAGTATGTTCCTGAAGACTACTGATAATACTGATAATATGCTGGTGAAGATTCTCAGTCGTTCAGGACATGATAAAATCAAAAAAAGCGTTCAATACAGAACAACTGGACTTTATTTGTAGCAAACAAGACGTTTCGTTTCTCATCCGAGGAGCTTTATCAATTGAGTTCAGTGCTTTAAGTGGGCCGGAACTCACCGGTACCCAGTTCCGCCACTTCTAAAATTTAACCCTGAGAGTACCGGGACTTTTTTTAAGCGTAAGGTGCGTTCCGGAACTTATTTTCGTCTTCTCCACTTGAAAGACCCGTGGCAGATTAGAATGCATCATTTCCCCCGACTGGATTTCAAGAAAGAGTAATGCATCTTCACGACAATAAAACATCTTTGGTGGAGCGCGTCATTTTGGCCAATCACAACCTCAGGATAGACAGGGGGAGGAGACGACAGCGAACTCTGTAAAAAAACAAAAACAAACTCTGCAGCGCGACAGAGCGCGAGGGAAGCGGAAGTAACTCCTCCAACGTGTGGGTAAAGTTAATATTTTTATACATGCAGTGGAGTGTAACCATTGTTTAGTAAAATGGCATGTTGTGTTACAAATAAAACTAAATAAAAATTAACAAAATAACAGTCAATTGCACCCCTAAAGCCACTGTGATAAAGTATCACATTAATTTAATTATCTTAGCCACAGGAGTGAATTTAAAAACAGGATGATGTCTATATGAACTAGTTAAATGAGGTGTCTCAAAAATATCCTGACTCATGATCAATAATAATTTCAACAATTTTTTAATCTGTCCACAGGACCTGACTTTATTCAAAATGGTTAGTGAATCATGTTTACATGTAGGTAAACATAGATGTTTAACAACTTGTTAAAATACACCAGAATGCAGAAAATGGCATCTACTTTATTCAAAAATTTCTGGCAAAACATCTTCACCAGCATATTTAAGAAACTTGTTTTTACTATTAGTAAGTAAGTTTTATTTATATAGCACGTTTCACAGACATGAGAGTCACATAGTGCTTTACAAAAGGAAAAATAAAATCATAAAATCACGGAAGTACTATACAAAAAGGTAAAACATAACAAACTCTAAAATCAATGTACAAAATTAACCTTAAGCCTGTCGGAAGAGATAAGTCTGCGTATTGTTAGCAAAATGTTCTGCTGTATTTGACTTGCTGCTGTTGTTGGTTGTTAATTTTTTGGTTGACACAATCTTTCCTATTTATGTTCTCATTAAATTAGGTTAGTAACTGACTTTTACCTGAAGCATGTTAAAAAATTACAAAATCTTTCGGGGGGGGGGGGTTGGCGCAACGTTTGTCACCTTTTTCATCCCTTCTGAGTTTGCAGGTATGCATATTATTATGACATTAGGGAGGGTACCGGCACTTATTTTTTTCCACGTAAAGCACTGATTGAGTTAGTTCCTCTCACTGTCTCCTAACTCAATTGATAAAGCTCCTCGGATGAGAAGCGAAACGTCTTGTTTGCTACAAATAAAGTCCAGTTGTTCTGTATTGAACGCCTTTTTTGAATACTGATAATACCGACATTTTTTCTAATTACCGCCCAATTTCCCACCTCCCATTTCTGTCTAAAGTGCTGGAAAAAGCAGTTGCTGCTCAGCTGCAGGACCACCTACAGCAACACTCCCTGTATGAGAAGTTTCAGTCTGGATTCAGAGTAGCTCACAGTACTGAGACTGCATTGCTGAGAGTTACCAATGATGTCCTCATGGCTGCTGACACTGGTTCTCCCTCCATCCTTGTCCTCCTTGACCTCACTGCAGCTTTCGACACTGTGGACCATAGTATCCAAATTCAGACCAACAGTTAAAAACTTGGGGGTGACATTTGACAAGGACTTAAAATTTGATAAACAAATAGCGTCTGTAGTCAAGGCCTGTTTTTATCAATTACGTCTTTTATACAAAGTTAAGCCTTTTTTAAATCGTTTTGATTTGGAAAAGGCCATTCATGCTTTTATCACCTCAAGGCTTGACTACTGCAATTCCCTATCCACCTTATTTTCGTTTTCGCGGCACTACCCATAATTCATAGCGGAAGCCGGGGATGTACTTCCGCCCGCGGTCCCGCGCTCTTGTTTACGTTTTGGGGAAACATACTTGCTAGCGATTTATTTATTTATTTACACAAACGTTTCCTGTACCTCACGTAAATGGAAGCACGTAAGAGGTGGATAATTCCAAGGTTGTTTTAAGAAGCTGCGAAGAAAAGACGTTATCTGTGCTTCACCTGTCACTGAGCAGTGACAGGTGAAGCACAACGTCTTATCTCACTGCTCACGTACAGGCTGACTGGACACTGTGGAAGGTACATCACTTTTCTGATATCAGAATATTTAGATCACAGCCAGACATTAATATAGTCAGAGTTCAAGTCTGTGCTGTGAATGGAAGCATACATTTAATATAAAATTTGTTGAAAATGTCACAATTGAAATGTACAAAGTTGAAACACATGCTGTTTAATTAACAAGTTGATGATAAAGTAGTTATATATTTTCTGCAATATTCAAAGACAAGATAATATGAAATATGTACATTGTTTTGAGAAAACCATGTGTTGCCATTTAAAGAAGAACCTGTTACATTGTGGTTGAATAAAACAAAAAAAGAAGTCATTTTTCAGTTGATCTCATACATACACTATTACATAAGCTTTTCAACAAAAACATTCATGGTGTATTATATACAAAAGAGAAACATAGAAATTATTTACTCCATATCTAAAAATTTCTGTGTTAAGGTACTCTGTCCGGTCGTAGAATCTTCAATCACCAGCAGACTCCCAGGACATGGATGGAAACTCGACTTGTCCAGAAGTTTTGTGCAGTCGTACACAGCAACAAACGAGTTAAAATCTTCTATAAATAAATCTGCTGTTCATTTACATTTGTTCTTTTTGTTGTTATTTCAATAATTAAAATACACTGTTCAATGTCTAATAATGTGAAGTAGTTTCATTGTGATGTCACCCATACTACTCATTGTAATACACATAAATAAAAACTAAAGGTCTTGATTGTTCTTAGGCCAGTGTTTTTATTCACATGTGCAAAGCATAAAAACATTCATTTTGCTTATAAGTTTTCATCACCCAGGAGACTGACAAAGTTCAGAATAAAAGCTATAATTATACATTTAAAACAGTTGAAACTGAATAGTGTACAATATGACAACTGTGGGTGGTGTTGTCTTAATGAAAATGAATTGGCACAGAATAAAGATCAAAACCAATTCAACAAGCAATGATGGAGACCAGCAAACTGAACAGATTTCTCTTCATGTGGAACTGTCCGATTTCAGCCAACTCCACAGGAATCCAAGGTGTAGATCTGAGACTGGACCCAGGTGTACGATCTGAGACTGGACCCAGGTGTACGATCTGAGACTGGACCCAGGTGTACAAACTTATCTCTGGATGGATCTCGTGGCTTCAATCTTCTGTAAAGTAGAAAAAGAAAACTTGTCTTGTCATAGACAGTGTGTACAGTACAGTATTTGTACTAAAATGAGTAAATAAAGCATTTACTTAATGTAGGATCTTATCTCTGGATGGATCTCGTGGCTTCAGTCTTCTGTAAAGTAGAAAAAGAAAACTTGTCTTGTCATAGACAGTGTGTACAGTACAGTATTTGTACTAAAATGAGTAAATAAAGCATTTACTTAACAGATCTGTCATTAAATAATATAAATAAATATAAATAATACTGTATAAACACGTGTGCAACACACAGTTATATTATTTAATGACAGATTTGTTAAGTAAATTCTTTATTTACTCACATTTTAGTACAAATGTAGCTTCCATACCATACCATTTTATTTATAAAGCACTTTAAACAGGAACAAGTCCACACAAAGTGCTGGACAAACAAACACGCAACAGGCAACACAGACAATGAAGTACAACACAAAAAACATAAAAACATTGCAGATCATAAATAAAATGATCCAATACAAATCAGCTGGCATTGAAAGCAATGGAGTAGTAGTGAGTTTTTAACCGGGATTTGAAAACCGAGAGGGAGGGGGCCTGTTTGATGAGCAGCGGTAACTTCATGTGCACTTTTCTCCTCTTTAATATACATCATTATTTTTAATGTGCTTTAATAACTCTGGTTTAATGACGGTCAGGTTTTGAGGCCTAGTCATTGTTGACACGGTCTGTCTTTGAAAAAAGATGTGTAAACTGTCTCAATCATATATAACCAGCTAAATAACAGTTTAACTAAAATAACACAGCCCAAAAAAGTCCAGGCTCAAGAACCAGCACTTTGTTGTGAGTGTTACCGTCTGGAAGTTAGCCTTTAAAGTAGCTACATGCTAAGCTAACCACAGCATTATCACAGCAGTACAGACGCTAAATCATGAAAAAAAAAAAAAACAGCTACTAAACAGACGGTTATACTCCGATATTGTTCTGACATGGTTTCACAAAATGATTTATATAGAATATTTTGTTTACCGAACTAAAGTTGATCGGAGCGCGACGTCTTCGACAGCAGCTCAGAGCCAGACACAGACAGAGGAAGGAGCAGCTGTCAGCTCCTCCGATGGACATAGATCCTTCACGTTTACAACAGCGCGTTGCTCAAACGTATACCTGGCTGTAACACCCTCTAACCCAGCAAGAAACAACCCCAAAAATTTAAAAAACGAGAGAAAATAAACTGGTGTCCCGGCTTGTTTTTCACAGCAAACCACACACTACAGGACTTCCGCCGGAAGTTTACTCCCGGGAGGGTGCGGCACCGGACTGTCATGGCGGCCTACATGAGCTTTTTGCGAAAGAGGTGGATATGCAGGAATCTCCCAATCCTCCATTAGATGCCTTCAATTGGTCCAAAATGCTGCAGCTAGACGTTTAACAAACACCTCCAGACGCATTCTGCTGCGGGAGGTTGTTCTCTGTTTTGTCTGTTTCCCATATCCAAGATGTAATGTTGGAACGTAATCCACGGAGTTTGGACCATTAATGGCCATGCCAGATAATAAATGCTGATTACACACGTTGATGTTTTTGTGTCGGGGTGAAGAGCTGCCGGCGAAGCTCTTGAAGCCACATCTTCCTCCACATCTTCCTTCTTTTAGTCGCTTTACTCGACTTTCCTAGAGGGACGCTGTAAAACGTGTTGTATATCCACCAAGTCTCACCTTTTTCTTTTACTCGTTTACGTTGCCTGGAACAATTCTAAACAAAATAAAAGTCATATTTCCCCACCGCGAGCGTTGGCAGTAATGACAACACTAGACGCGCACCCCCCGACTTCCCGAAAATTCTGGAAAAATGCGAGTGCGCATGCGTCAACTGGTAAAAGGTCTATTTAGGTTTACTTTTAGAGATTGTGTTTATAGGTTTTTAATAGCTCTAGAGAGATTATTATTTGTTTCTTTTTCTTTGTGAATCGAGAGAGATGAAGCCGTTTCGGCCGTGTTATATATGTGACCTGCAATGCAACACTGCCCTCTGCTGTCACAATCTACTACGGTGTTCAAAGCAAAGAAAGTCAACAGGATGTTTCAATGAGTAGCGCAATTTATAAAATTATAAACTGTTTTACCTTTTTGACAAGACTGGACCAGCTCCATACATCCGTGCGCACAAAGGAATCCATTTTGTAGCGTCTACTAAAAGCTAAAAGCTACCCCGCGCTCTGTTTTTATCACGTGATGTGACGTACAGACGTTACTGCGACGTGATGACGTCACTACGGGTAGTCGAGGTGGACAAAAAAGCCTCGATAGAAGTCAAAGCGCTCGATCTGTCGAAAACTCGGTTACTCTGTTAAAGCACTAATATATATATATATATATATATACATATATACGTATATATATATATATATATATATATATATGTATATGTATATATATATATATATATGTATGTGTATATATATATATGTATATATATATGTATGTATATATATATGCATACATATGTATACAGGTATATATATTTTTTTCTCACTGCCTCCCCAACACACAACAGCTCAGAAGAGGACACGGGCTACCACAGGCTGGTAGAACATCATCAGTAGTTTCCTGCAGATACTGAAGACCAAACCTCCTCAGGAAGTAGAGCCTGCTCTGACTCTTCCTCTACTCTAGAAGGAGTCCGTGTTCACTGACCAGTCCAGCCTGTCATCCAGTTGTATGCCCAGAAAATGCCCTTGTCCTCAACAAGGGTCTTGTACTCTTTCTTTTGAGGGGCGACCGTGGCACAGCGGTAATGGCAGTCGACCCCCGATCGGAAGGTTGGAGGTTCGAATCCCGCGTCCGCCCACCATGTGTCGTTGTGTCCCTGGGCAAGACTCTCAACCCCAAGTTGCTCCCGGTAGGTCTGGATGGTGCCTTGCAAGGCAGGCTACCACTACCGGTGTATGAATGTCTGAATGAATGGGATGGCTGGTATTGTAAAGCGCTTTGGGGCTCCTCACAGGGGGCTGGAAGGCGCTATATAAATAAGCTCCATTTACCATTTCTCCTGTCCATCCTTCACACACCCAACAATTGCAGTGCCATCTGAGAACTTCTGCGTGTGACAAGTCTCCGAGTTATCTTTGAAGTTCCAGATTGGATCAATTTATTGATAAACAAAACATTTTAAGTAGCAGTCAATATGGGTTTAGAGAAAAAAACTCTACGTCAATGGCTCTCATGGATTTAATGGAACAAATAACTACTGTAATGCTGTCGATCATAAACAGTACTGTGTTAGTGTTTTTGTTGATCTAAAAAAAGCATTTGATACCATTGACCACACCATTCTCCTTGAAAAACTAAATAAATATGGTATTAGAGGACCAGCATTACAGTGGGTATCTAGCTATTTGAAGGACAGGAAACAGTTCGTGCAAATTAATGATGTTAAATCTGACCTCCGTGATATCACTTGTGGAGTTCCTCAGGGTTCTGTGCTTGGACCAAAGTTGTTTATTTTATATGTGAATGACTTGGTAAATGTGTCAGCACTACTTAAATGTGTTCTTTTTGCCGATGACACCACTTTTTTCAGTTCGGGTAATGACATAAAACAGATTTTGGATATGATGAAAACAGAATTTATAAAAATACAAACTTGGTTTAAATTAAACAAATTATCTTTGAATTTAGATAAAACTAACTACATGATTTTCAGTAACAAAAAGGGAATTGTTGATGACGATCCATTTGAAATTGAAGATGTTGTGATCTGTAAAGTGAGTGAAGTGAAGTTTCTGGGTGTTATCATTGATGACAAACTGACATGGAAACATCATGTAAATTCTATTAAAAAAAAACTAGCTAGAGCAATTGCAGTACTGTATAAAGTCAGGGATTTTTTAATTGATAAAGCTTTACATATGTTGTATAACACAATCATTGCTCCACATTTAATCTATTGTATTGAGGTTTGGGGAAAAGCATGCAAAACTATTACAAAGCCTGTTTTTATTTTACAAAAGAGAGCTGTAAGAGTAATCACCAGAAAACATTTCACTCACCCTTCAAACACCTTGTTTATTCAACTAAACTTATTGAAATTCCAGGAATTGGTAGAATATAGTATTTTATCAATTATGTATAGGGCTCATAATAACACATTACCTTTAA